>JASCZI010271894.1:49501-70798 GCA_036250425.1 Stylosanthes scabra
TAATTGTTTGTAAAGCTCGACCCTAGGCGGGGAGAATAAGCTACCGAATCTTACACTGACATGTCTATAAATTATTATTGATGTTGGATTTTAATTTATTTCTTACGCTACTTTTTCCTAAATTTATCAGCGGATTTTTTTAGATAAAATAAGTTTGTTAGGTTTTTTTTTTTTTCTTTTCAGAAATAAAATATAACGAGAAAGATTAACATGGTTTTTTGTTAAAAAAAATTCAACCAAGATGTTGTGTCTATAATAACATAACTATCAAAGTTTTACATATTTCAAGGATTAAAAAGGTCAATTATTTTTTCATAAAATGATAAAACCAATTGATCACAAGTTAATACCGGTGAGACTGGTTTTAGTTTATCTATTAATTTTAATAAAAATTTAAATTTCAAATCGATATTCCAAAATCACTTCTTAGAGTTGCTCTAAGATATCAATTTCCATACAAATATTTTGCGAGCCTCACCAGCTACTTGAGCTCATGAATTTTCTCAAATAACACAACATTTTTATTTTTATAATTCTGTATAAATAAATAATAATTTATATATAAAAATATAATTATAATTTATGTTCTCTATTACAATTATATATATAAAAAAAATTGAATTTGTCCAAACTCAAATTTGACACATATAATGAGATCAGAGTTTTTTTTTTCTTTTATATATATTTGCATGAATTAGACAACCCCAATTCTAAGTTTCACAACTCATTCAACTGCACACATATTTTTCAAAAGCCAATATAAACTGACCCAAATGAAGCTGGTACTTTTGGGTCAGTTTGGATTAATTTTTGAAAAAAAAAAATTTTTTTGTCTTATTTAAAAAAAATTTTTATTAATAGAAATTATTTTTTTATAATAAAAAATATTTTTTATAAACCGCATTCAAATGACTCAAAATCCAAACTAACACATAATTTTAAATTCAGGCTCAAGCTAACTTGAACTCGAAATGCTTACGGCCTAGTTGCCATTATACGAAACCAAATTTCAAGGTCAGGGAAATCAATTAATATGAAAGATAAGGGACTAAGGGTATCAATGCTTGAATTTACATTTTTGTTTTTGTTTTTATTTTTACCAAAATTACCCTTGAAAATGCATCCTCTACAAATATTTATAATTATTCATATTTATTGATCCTCTTTTATTTTGGTGTAGGTTTTTTTTTCTATTGATCTAGTTTATTATTGGAAAAAACTTTTGGACATGTACTATTGACAATTTAAATTAAGCATTACTCATATCCAAAAAAAAAAAAAAGAACATTAAGCATTACGTTTTGGTATAGAATAAATGAATCCTTCTATTTTCCTATTTTGCATATGGGCTGGATATTTTGTCGTCATCAATTGGAGTTGGGTTGGGTTGGGGCGAAAGAAGCTTTATTTTGGTATACAATTAGGATCTTTATCATCTAATTTCTCTTTAGTTTTTTTTTTTTTTCAGAGTAATTTCTCCTTACTTTGTAAATATTTTGATGTGTTAAAAACTTTATTTTCCTTACAAAATTTTTTTTCCATTAGATTGAGAAGATTAGGGTTGGAGTGGGTTTCCGATGGGTTTTCGGTTTGGACCAAACTGCTGTCCAAAAAATATTATTTTCCCATGACCAGAAAAAAAAAATATTTTCAGACCAAAAAAAGTATTTAAAAATTAAAATGCTTCTTTTTTAAAATAAGTATCTCATGTACTTTTTATATTTATTAAATTAATGCATTTGAATAGAAAATTTATTCAAATTCATTAGTTTTTCAGAAATCTAAAAACTAAAAGGACAATTATTTTAAACAAAGTGAAAAATATTAAGTCGTAGCCCAAATGCCATGCTGGTAGAGTAGTAGTCACCAAAAAGAAAAATTGCCATGATGGTAAGGTCTGAAAAGGGGAAGCCCCTTAAAAGATCTAGAACTTGTTTGTAGACTTTATTAAAGTTTGGTGTTGATTTATTGCCTTCCATAACCTCAAATTTGGTTTTCATTGATATTATGGATAAGGTGCCTCTATATTGTTATCTTGCTTGGAGAATTTTATTGTTTTCGTTATCATCTCCTAATAAAAATCTATTTGATAATGGAAATATAATGAAAGCTCAATATACTTAGGGGCTATAGCCCTCTTTGATCACCAGAAAAAAGCTCAATGTAGATAACAGTCCATTACAATTTAATGTGTTCTTTATTTATAACTCTAAAAATCTTGTTTGACACCAAAAATATCTGATAACAATCACAAAGCTACCTTATCTTTTTCATATTCCTTGTCTCTTGAATTGACACCCTTGAACCCTAACGTGTACAAAACCCCACCAACTGAGGTGCATCCTTTTCATTTGCCCCATATGCTTTCTCATTTATTTTTTTCATTCCAAGGGCTTTGGATATACCATGTGTGCCAATGGTTATGAGCCAACACCCTTCTTTGAACTTCTTTTCTACTCTATAATAACCATCACTATCTTCTATTCCTTTCTATAATTTCAACAATTCAATCAACAACATTCAATTTCAATGTTATCTTCAATAACAGTTCACTCCAAAAGCATTACTACTATTCTTTCGTAGGTTGCTTAGTTCACAATCCTTCTTAACATCATATATCAAGCAAATATGAATACACTTGGAGAAACTCACTTAACTTATCACTAGCTACATTGCATCGCCCACTATTTTCTGTCTTCACATGAATAATGGAGGTGGAGAATAAGACCCTGTTTGGGAAGTATCAAATTGGTAGGCTTCTAGGTAAAGGAACATTTGGAAGGGTCAACCATGGCAAGGAAATAGCAACGGGTGAAAGTGATTAACAAAAGCAAGGTGAAGAAAGAAGGCATGGTGGATCAAATTAAGCGCGAGATATCAGTGATGCACTTAGTTAAACACCCCAACATAGTAGATCTCCGAGAAGTGTTGGCTACAAAGACGAAAATCTTCTTTGTCATGGAATACGCTCGAGGGGGCGAGCTCTTCGCCAAAGTTGTCAAGGGAAAACTTAGCGAAGAGCTAGCCCGGAAATATAAGTGCTGTTGATTTTTGTCATAGCCGTGGCGTCTCTCACCGAGACCTCAAGCCGGAGAATCTCCTCCTCGACGAGAATGAAAATCTAAAAGTTTCTGATTTTGGTCTTTCAGCATTGCCGGAACAAGTCTGGAATGATGGACTCCTACATACGCAGTGTGGGACTCCATCATACGTGGCACCTGAGATACTCCGTAGAAAAGGCAGATATATGGTCTTGCGCTTTGCTGGCAGGGTATCTACCCTTCCAACATGAGAATCTCATGTACTTGTATACCAAGCTACTTAAGGCCGAGTTCCAGTTTCCTCCTTGGTTCTCTCTTGAATCAAGGACGTTAATCTCGAATATACTAGTACCCGATCCACACATTCGAATTTCGATCTCTTCAATTATGAGTGCCCCTTGGTTCCTAGATGGCTTTTCATCAACTTCAACTTGTTCTTCTCCTCATCATCAACCATGGGAAAACAAACTAGCTTCACGAGTTCATCACCCTTTGTCGTCATCATCGCCCAAGTTCTTCAATGCCTTTGAGTTCATCTCAACCATGTCTTCAGGGTTCGATCTTTCGGGTTTGTTTGAGGACAAGAGAAGACCCAGTTCTATCTTCACTTCCAAGTGTTCTCCTTCGGTGATACTATCCAAAATCGATAGCATGGCAAAGGATTTAAGGTTTAAGATAGAAAAGGGGAAGGACTTCCAGGTGATGTTTCAAGCGACTGCCGAGGGGAGGAGCGGGAGGCTGATGGTTGCAGCCGAGGTGTTCGAGGTAGCAGGGGATGTGGCAGTGGTGGAATTCTCCAAGTTTTCCGGGGACACGTTGGAGTATGAGAAGCTTTGGGAGGAACAAGTTAGGCCAGCATTGAAAGATATTGTTTGGACATGGCAAGGTGAATATTATGAAGAATTTCCAAAACCTAGTTAGTTGTTCTGTTTCTTCCTGTTGTAGTTTAGAAAAATTATGTTCATATCATTTTTTCTTATCAATGAGTAGACATTTTTTTTTATATTATAGTATATAAATAGACATATATTACATTTCTTTTTCTGTAATTCTTTTTCCTCGCCCAACTATCTTTGTTTTCACACATCCTTATCATTTTTCATAATTAAATTCGAATTAGAAATTAAACTTTGCTAGAGTTTTGATTTATATTGACTCTTGAGTGTTTATTATGTAGCAGAGTAAATTGTTACTGTTATCTATGAAAGTTCATCATGTCAATAAATATATCCTTAAATAAAATTAAGTTTTTGAATATGTAGCATCAAATATTAAATGTTGGTATCATATCGTATGGATCCGTTCTGATAGATTTGATAAAAAAAATAAAAAATATATTATTTATTTGGTTGTCTTACTAAGTTTTTTTAGGTTATTAGTCACTTTATTTTTTTTTTTTTTATCAAAAATGTATTTCATTTCACTGAATATAAAAGATGAATATATAAGAGTTGAGACCAATTTGAACAACCGAGATCTCTACAAAAATTAAAGATGTAAATATTAAATAAACTTAAAACAAGATTAAGAAAAATGATATCTTTAAAATTTAAGGTCGATCTTGATGACGAGGCAAGAATCATTTGGAGGAAATGCAATAAAGTGTTAGAAAGATGATATCTTTAAAATTCAAGGTTGATCTTGATGACGGAGGCAAGAATCATTTGGAGGAAATGTAATAAAGTGTTGGTACATTGAGAGACAATTGTAGATGGCTTAACTGTAGTAGCCTTAGAATTATGTAAAAATCGTTTATCAAAATCTTCAATTATGTAGAAGAGTAGGATATAGTGATCCTTTCGGTTTATAGAATATCAAGGGTCTCTCCAAAGATTAATAATTTCTTACAAAATACTTTCATGTTTTCTTCGGAACCAATTAACGGCTGGCGCCTTCCACCTCAATAAATTGAGTAAGAATCAGAAAAATTATTAGATCGGCTCCAAATGATCTTAAAATCAGCTTCCATTGTCTAAGATGAAATGGATTTATCAACAAAATTTATTCAAACAAGCCTTCACAAGATCACTAATTGCTATGTACTCCAAATAAGTATGAGAAATTCTAAATCTCTAATAGAGCATGAGAAAAAATCTTATTATGGCACCAAAAAAAATCCTAACAGGACACAAAACAAAATACTAATAGAGCACAAAAGAAAATCGCACTAGAGCATGAAAAAAGACTCTAGCAGGACACAAGAAAAAACCCTAATAAAACATAAGAGAAAATCCTAACAAAACACTACAGCATATTAAATTAAAACTTAAAAGTATAGTATTAGTTACTTTATTTCTACTATTTAAAAAGATAGTGTAAAATAATATTTTTAAACTAAAACAAATCAGAAAAAAATATATTTTAACGAAAAGAAACCTAGTTTGTGAATTCACCACGGAGGCAAGACAATTCAAAATTTTGAAAATTAAAATAATCTCTCATCAAGTGAATTGTATAGTTGAGGAGTAAGAATTATTAACTAACATTATTCCAACACAATTTTGATAGTACTTTTAGGTCGGTTTAAACGGACTAACCCGTTTAAGTTCGGTTTTATACGGGCTAGAATATTTTAGCTCGATTCATTTATAGCCAGTTTGACGGGTAAATAGGCTGACCCATTTAATTAATTATTAATTATTTTTTAAAAAAATAAATAAAAATTTTAATTTTTAATTTTAAAAAATTACTTTTGAAAAAAACTTTAGAAAAAAACAAAGTTTTTTAGTTGATGAATTGGATTTTCGGGTCGGATACGAGAAAAAAATTGTAACAAAGTGATGCTTTTTGAAAAAATAAAAAAGCTTGGATTTTTTCCGGGTTAAAAGGACTAGCTCCTTTAGAAAAAAACAAAGTTTTTTAGTTGATGAATCGAGTTTTTGGTCGGATAGGAGAAAAAAAATTATAACAAAGTGATGCTTTTTGAAAAATAAAAAAGTCTGAATTTTTTCCGGGTTAAACGAACTAGCTCTTTTAAACCCAGATTTTAAACGGTCTGGACTCAAAAACAAAAGTTCGCCCATTTAGACGGATAACCAGAATTTGGTCATTTTGACGGCTCTTTTTGTTTTATTGTTAATGTTTATCTCAAAGTTTTATGACTAATTTAATTGTGCTTAATTGTTAATATAATGTGGATAGCTTTTTTTTTTTTTTTAATCAGGTAAAAAACGACAAAAGAGTTAGAATACATTATAAAAATATATAATAAAAAATATAAAACATGAAAGATTAAAACATAAATAAAAAAACTACAAACTCAATAAACACCAAATAAATAGAATCAACAAATAACATGAAACTAAAGGTATCAATCCCCTTTCAACTTGCACCATCTACAAGCTGTTAAGTAAAAAGATAAAAATGGTAAGTTTTTGGAAGAAACTATTTTTCTTTTTTGGACTTTGTTGGAAGAAATTATAAAGGCAGCTTGAGTCTTGAAAAGGCAATTTTAATTGTTTTAGAGAAATACTACATTATCATTAATTTTAATTTATTTTAATTATCATTTTTAATTATCAACTTTAATATCTTTGATTTATATTTTAATATTATACTTTAATTAATAATTTTTAATATTGATAGCTAAATAATAACTAGATCAAATTAAAATTGATTGTGATGTAGCAATTCTCTTTAATAATCTTTTTTTGGTGAGTTAATAATTCAATATGCAAAAGATTTAGGATTAATGATTTTATTATCTCAGCTTGCTTTCAATGTCTCACGTCAAGATTTGCTTTTTGTTTTTTAAAAATTATAGGTAATTAATATTTTTCTAACCAATAAATCAACCAATAAAAATAAAATATTCGTAACTAGTGTTTATAGAATGCCTATAATGAAAGCCAGTGGAACATCTTTAATTTTTTTAGAAATAGAACATCTGAAATTTAAAGCAACTAATAATAGAAACAGAACATCCGAAATCTAAAGAAATGGAGCATTCAATTTAAATTGTTGCTGATGCTAGCTGATTTTTTGTTAGTTATGTAGCATTGCTGTTATTTTTTTGAACAGTAAGGCTTTGCTGATTAGTGAGGGATTCTAATTTTCTTTTTTGTTAATATACAGGGACCAAAGGCCCAAATTTCTAACTTCCAATTCTTCCTGTTTACTGAAGTTGGCCCATCATTGCAGATGGAGTATTGTTGCATTGTTAAAGAAAAAAATAACACCCTACCCACCCAAGAAACTTGAGTAAAAGTGGTGGAATAGAATGGAAATAAATTAAAAAAAAAACACCTGACAAGAAAAAGGTGGAATAGAACTATGTAAATCAATAATAAAAGAAAGATAAAAGAGAGAACTATATTACACACAAAAAAAAAAAAAAATAAAGAACTATAAGATTTTGATAGTTTTTTAACCGAATTCTGTTATTAAGAATGTGACTAATTCGACTACTCATGTTATCATCTCACAAAAAAATAGGTAAACAAAGAGGTCTCGGGTTCAAGTCTCTTCCCAATATATTTTTGGTAAAAAAAAAAAAAACTATAGGTTACCATCCTAAACAACAAAATTCTTATTACTCAACTTTTTGTTTACATTTTACAACTCTTTTTTTTAACAAGACATTTACAACTCTATGTTGTTATTACTTTTTTTTGAACTGACTCTATGTTGTTATTTTATTATATTTTTCTCTCTTTCTTTTCTTTTTGGTATTTTTTTTTCTCTTTCTCTTTTTTTTTTGGTATTAATTTTCTCTCTTTCATAATATCCAAGTTTGGAAAAATTGCATCTTATAAAAGAGCCCATTTTAGGACCCAATTCGGTTATTTGAAGGCCGAAAACGCTCATGCTGATGATAGAGCACAATAATTTCCGCTCAATCATTTTTAAATGTTTTGAGGCCCGGAAAACAAAAAAAAATGAGAGAATGTTAGAAACTCATCTGCGGAGCACTTTGTCTATTTTATATCTACAGAATGTTAGAAACAGGTCATTGGAATTTTGATCTAGTTGAGACTCTGAACCACTAATATTATCTATAAAGTTTTCAAATCTTAACCAAAATATATTGAATGTATTAATGATAAAAATATACTTTTGTGAGATTTTTAAATAATTGAAAGGTATTTATGTCGTTAACAAAATTAAGGATCATTTTACTTTTTAAATTTTAACGACTTTAAAAACAATTTTAGTGGTTAATTACTTAATTCTAAGAGCCTAATTCTAATTATATATATAAAAAAAAAACTCAAAATTTCCCCAAAGTTACGTGTGAGTTAATTTAGTTTTTAAAAGATAAGACAAACTAATCTAATCTAATTTATGATTGTTTTTTTTATGAATCAATTAAAATGTGGAACTAATATTTGTTATGTCATCTATAAGTAATGTATGGGTATTTTTATAAATATAAATTTTTTTCGGTTCCGCAATTCACACACCTTTTTAGTATACATCAAATTGACATTCATATAAAATATAATTATTGATGTGTTAATTACCTTTCATTTTTTGTGATTTGCTTTTAATAATCGTATTTTTATACGAATATAAAGTTGGTATCCGCTAAAAAATATGTCAACAACATTATTATTTTTTGTAAAAAATTCAAGGGTCAAAGAAAACCTCACTGCACACCGACCAGAGTAAATTGGCCATGCTTTAAACCCCACGAATGAGAGGGTATTAAATATTAATATCATAACTTATCCTTCAAAGCTTATTAGAAAGACTCTGATCTTTACACGTAAGAATGAGTTGTTTTTCCTCAAATTTCCACAACCAAAGATATAATAATAATAATCCGCGACTGAAGAAACACTTAATAAGGAAGACCGAAAGCACTTGGTTTGGTTGGTTCAAAAAAGAAATCCAAAATCCAAAATGATAATAAAGCCAAAGTAGCATGGCCTTTTATCTAATATGAATTTAACTTTAATGTCTCACTATATTTTACATATTCAATATCAGTTTTGACATGAAAAGGTGTTAAATCATATTAAAAAAATTTACTTATTATTACCTAGCATTATTTTAATTTGCCTAAGATTTTTATCCATTTAGAATGTTTATTGGCTGATAATGTAAAGTTTTAAAATTTGTTGTGAATATATTATTAATACAAAAAGTCCCTTGACATTGAACCATCATGCTTTTAGGACGTGCCAGCCTAGTGAAAGAGTGAAAGAACTTGTTCCATGCAGGTTTCACGTGTGGAATATATTTTATATATAATATATATTTATCAGGCACTATCAATATGCGTGTATTTAAAAGTAATTAAAATATACTAAATTCATCGATAAATTTTTACTTGTAAAATCAGATCCATTTAATTTTTAGACTAAATAAATTGAGCTCGATTAATCTAAAAAATATCGGATTAAACGATCTAATCGCAAACTAAATAGATGGGCGCACTAAAATAATTAGACAATATTAAATATAATTACGTGTCGAACACACCCGTAACTTGTATCTTTTAAATAAGTTTATAATTAATATGTATTATTGACAAAAACATTGTCTAAAATATTTTAAATAATCAAAGAAGACATAAAAATATTTAAAGAAAAAGTAAGTTTATACTTTAGTGTAGTATCGAGAAAATCACAAAATATTATTATAATTTATTTATTTATTATTTTATATTTATGTATATTATGTGGTGTGTATAACAAAACTTTAAAATTAATATGTTTATACATCTCACGTAATCACGTTGTATCATATCTGGTGTGCGTGTTAGTGTCTTTATTTTACATAAAAAATAGCCAGCAATGTGAATGGAGGAAATGTGCTTAAAATGACAGCATACTCTTTTATATGTAAATTGCACGTGATTTTGCTATGCATATATTCTCATTATATATTCATGTTAGTTATATACATGATAAATTAATTTTAGTTTAATAATTATTCTTAGCAAACTATCTATCTATCTATCTATCTGTATGTATGTATGTCGCTAGAAAACATTTGATGATACATTAATTTTTTTTTTCTTAATGTTTAAAGTTAATTATCATAATTTTAGATTTTTATATTATTATTGGTTATATGTGTATGAGGATAGAAAAAATATTAAAAATCAATAAAAAATAGTCAATAATTAAAAATAAAATATTCAGAACTTTAAAAAATAAAATATCTAATTTAAGTTATTGAATAATATATATTGATTGAAATTTTATTAATTATTTAAGCATCATTGATGTGGATATTGTTGTACAAATTAATATTATTGATGGATTAGGGTTTGGTAGGGAAGTATTGCTGTACTCACGCGTGCAAAGCAAGAAGAGAGAAAAAGCATATATAGAGTACAGTGGGAGAAATTAATTAAAACTACGTTTAAAAAAAAAAAACAACAGGACCCAACGAGAGTCGAGACTCTAGAGAGAATATTTATATGTTCAAATTAAAAGAACTGCTTTTGCAGATTAGTTGACACTCATAAAATTGCTTTTTTTTTTTTTCTGAAAACCATAGTTAATTTTACGTAAAATTATTATTCTAAAATTTTATATAATAATTTAGCTAAATATATTAAATCATATGATGTTTTTGAATTAATAATTTTATGTAAAATCGACTGCATATAAATATTCGCTATTTTTTTATTTGTTTGAGATTTGACAAAGCAAAAATGGTAGATATTAACATATAGTTGATTTCATCTAAAATTTTTTATTAAAAATAAATAAATAATTTAATATATTCAACTAAATTATTATTTTGATAATTTTAATTAAATTATCAATTTCATACGATATTAATTGAATGCTACTTAAAAAAATGTCTTAGAACAATTTATGTTGTACGTGGCTTGTACTTTGACACATATTGAGGGAAGCTTTTTATGTGAAGATATTATTCATTTTCAAAGGCAATTAAGAAAAATTAGTTGAGGAATCAGGCAACTAGAATGTAATAAACGTGGATGCATAATGTTGATGAATATGACACTGTGTTACACTGTTATGCACTCTAAAGTCATGAAATCTTTTGCAGGATCATGTGAACTTTAACTACTTTTAATCTAAATCATATATGCATTATTTGGCTGTACGATTTATATTTGTGTTTCATCTTTTAAATGTAAACTCGTTCAATATATATTTTTTTTAATACATAAATGTGAACTCATTCTTCACTGAATAAGGTTAATTTTGGTAAAATTTTTTGAATTAATAAATAAGAATATTTATTATTACATTTATATTTATTATACTGGTTTTAAATTTTAAAAATCACTTTATTAAATATAATTATTGTTGATTATATTTATTAAAAATATTTTTTATTTGAATATACTAAATACATGTATTACAATCTTTAAAAAACTATCTTTTAAAGGTTTTCATAAGCTATTTTCAAAAATTAAAAATTTTATCAAACTAGAAAAAATACTAAAACTTCAAAGTGGTATCTAAAATTGGGACTTTGTACTAAGCTACTGGTTCCTAAGATTCTAATGGTTATTTTAATCTCTAAGATTGAGTTTCGAATACCATAATAATTACTCATCACCTTTTCTCACACTATTTTATTCCACTGTATTTTGTCACATGTGACACTATCATTGGTGGAAAAGGGTTGAGGAACCACTATACTATCCAAAACTTAACCTTAGGATAGTATAATTAGAATCTCAAGACTAATTTGGTGAAAAGCCCTAATCTCAAGCACTAGCTATCTTTTTTTATTATTATTATTTTAGATTTGTGTGGATCTTTGTATAGGATTTTTTTTTTATTATTCTTTCTTTGCATTCAATAAGGATCGAACTTTATATCTTAAAGTCATAAACTTATCATATAATAAAATTACTTCTTCCAATAGTTTAAACTAATAGAAAGAGGTAATATAAATGAATTATTATTATTTTTCTTAATAGTTTTTTTGTGGTGTCTTTTTTTCCTTTTGTGGGTGATTTGGATGTGGCCATACTTTCAAAACTAATAGAAGGATCATTGAGAAAAGATTTTCGTCCATGAAATTTTTTTTATACTAAGGTCTAAGATATATAGATTGATAATTTCATTCCCGTTACCTTCTGGCTGCTGATAAAGTGAGAAGCAAATTAAACTAACTTCCATATTAGAAGTTCGTATTGGTCGTGTATGAATATTATTTTTGGACATCTTTATATTATTATTTACTAGTTTTCACTGTATATATATAAAAGGTTAAATTAATTCATAGGTCTCTATTATTTAATAAAATTTTCAATTAGGTCTCTATACTTTTTTTTTCTTTCAATCATATCCCTATATTATTTTAAATTTTATAATTAGGTTCCTGTCGTGACGAACACGTTAGAATTCACGAAAGATTTCATTTCTAAATTGAAGATATTACAAAAACTAATGGCTAACTCGCTAAATATGACATTTCTCTTTATTTTATAATGGTAAAATAAACATTTTTCCTCTTCTTTAACATACTTTAAACTTCCTAAAGATATGCAACTTTGATTTATACAAGTTGAGAATATTTTGAAAAAATATTGATAAAAAGATAAATGAAAAATATATTTAGATGAATATAAACTTTACGTAAAGTATAAAGTACGAGAATAATAAAAAATTCATATTTTATAAATATTTTTTTTTAACATTTATTGTTAATAAGGACTTAATTACAAATTTGAAAATAGTATATGAACTTAATTAAAAGAAAAAAAATATAAAGACTTGATGGTAAAACTATAGGAACTAGCAGAATAATTAAACTTATATAAAAAAAGAAAAAGATTATGGAACCAACACATTATGACTAATAGGGAGTCAACATATATTATGGATGATAAGTTATATAAATTTTGGATGATAACTTGTTGTTGGATATATGAGTTACGAATGATAATTCATATAAACTTTGGATAATAACTTAATTATTGGCTCCCTATTGGCTCCCTAGCGTTGGTTCCGTAGTATTGTTTATAAAACAAAGTATAATTTGCATTAATCTTAATTAGTACACATTTGAACTTATTCATGCAAAGCATGGCGAGAGAACTGCTCAAAAAATTTCTTTCGTTTTTATTTGGTTGAATAGTCTGTAAGTTATTCTCGCCATTGGTAAATACCTGTTACAAATTTATTTGTTCAAAAATATTACAGATGGCACGAAAACTGCCAAAATCAGTTGGATCAACAATAATAGAATTTTATACATTTTTATTATAAAAATTTTAATATCATATCATAAAACTATTTCTCTCAAAAGATTAATTTGTCAGAAGAAAAGAAAATACATAAATAATTATTTTTTATGCCCCTCACACAAGAGGTTTTTTTTTAAACGTGAAATTTGCATTTTGCCTTATCTAAATTATTCTAGGAAATTAAAGGAACTGGACTGCAAATTCCAAGTACTATTCTCAACAAAATCACATGCGAATTATATAAGAAACAAAAATTACCTATAAATAATTTTGACCGAACTTTACAGGAAAATTTGCAGCTAATCAACTCTTATTTTTAGGTAACGTAGAAATGAGGTAACAAACTTTTAGTCATTAGAATTTAAATTTTTCTGCCCTCCTCATTGATTATTCAATAAATTTCTATGTACATGTTTTCCCTTTGTATCAAATAATAATCAACGTCGATTACACCATGCACACTTCATGATAGTTTCCTAGAAACGAAATCAAGTATCATTGTATAGGAAAAATACATTTCATATATATAACTAGCATATGGATTATCTCAGCATGATGACGTCATTCAAAGTATTAAAAAGATTTTTACTATTATTATAGTTGCCTAGACTTGACTTCCCTTGATTTTGAAAGATATACTTTTGAATCTGATGGGAAGAAGAAGATTATTTATTTTTTATTGACTATCTAAAACCACCAGATTTATAGTCTTCCACTTACGTACTACTTTATGTGACATAACATATGAGAGGCCCACAAAATAGTGTATTGCTACAATAATGTCGGAGCTACAACTCAAGCAACAAAAACATGGAGATATTCGTAAAAGATAAAATTTTCTATATATAAAAAGTAGAATTATTTCATTTCCACACCAACATTCAACTGTTAAATTAATATAAAATATATATTAAAATATAAAATACACATTAAAAATAATTTAAACAATATATATATACAAAAAATACATGATAACTGATTTGATATCTAACTTTTAATGTGTAAATAATATTTTCAAAAAAATAATATAGTAATTTTTTAGTTGAATACTTTAATTCCAACAATCTTTAATCACTAAATCAGCCTCCAATCTTTTATTTCATTAGACAAATAAATCTCGACATTAAATTGTTCATTTTTATTGAGAGATTAATTTAAAATTTTTTAAAAAAATTATGGACTGTTTTGTCCTTTTTTTAAATAATGATATGGACAGATTTGTTTAATAAATTTAGGTATTGATTTAGTGATTGAAATTTATATTAAGGAATAAAATGTTCAACTAAAATTTTCTTTGGGAAGAATTTGCGATATTACTAAAGAAAATTAAAAACAAAAACGAGGAGAAAGGGTTTGGAATAATTAGGACAAGAAAAGGAACGCAAGGCCAATGTTAACATAAAAGATGCATAATGAGAGTTTTATTTTTTCTTACTTTTTTTTTTTTAAAACAAAAAAATTGTGTCTATTTGTAAGTAAGCAAGTTGTGTTTTGAACCTTATGTTCCTCTTGAGTTGTGGGCAAGAGTTTCTACCAAATATCAAAATAAAAAAGAGTTGAAATATGTTAATAGAAAGACGATGTTAATTTCTTTTTTTTTTTAATTAAAAAAAATCTTAGGAGCCAACATATTTGGTAGCTAATGCATTTAATGGCGATGAGAGATGAGTTACGAATGATAACTCATATATTTTATAGGTGATCACTCTTATTTTGTTTGGATGAACATTTTTAATTTTAGTTTTAGATAATAAGCTAATTATTATTCTCTAAAGACTCCTTAATATTAGTTCTGGAGGACTATTGTATACAGCTTAGCCATAATTTTGATTATATAACTCAGAATTAAGAAATCATACTTTATTATCCTTAAATTTCTTATGTCAAACTGTAGCAAAAAAATTAATGTCAAAATTATTTCATGTAAAAAAGCAACTTGCATGTAAGTGAAAAACTAAAAATACACAAACTACAGTAAAAATAAATAAATAAATAAAAAATGTTTGGAAAGTTCAAAAGTGTTGATTAAGTGGAATAATGTGGAAGAAATGGAGAAATTGAAGACCAAATATATGTTAGGTGATGACGTCAGAGGGTGACGTTGTTAATTTGAGGTCAGCGATGAGCGAAATTTGAATAATAACAAGAACACACGAAGTGCACGTTTGACGTCTCACATCATAATCAAAATAATTAGACTAATTATATTATAACATGACAATTTATATGAAATTATCAATCACAATCACAATCACTTTTATGAATAGTGCCTGGTCCATATGTAGCAATTAGGCCAAAGTTATTATGAATAAGCACAGATACTTGACTTGTGTAGACCGTAGATATTTAATAACCCTTAATTTGACTCCGTCAACCCCTTAACCTTTTTTTGTTAAATTAATAATAATACCAATTATTAATCCCTTTTTGTTTTTTCTACCCTTCTGATCTCAATATATTCTGCCAAGTGCCAACCACCAATTTTACACCTAACAACAATAATAATAATAATTGAATGAGGTAAATTACATTAAAAAAAATATTTATTCAGTAAAATTAATTATCAAAATTAATTATTATTTATTCAGATATAAATATAGGTATAGTTTAACTTAATTATATATCCTAGTATATTAATAGACCTAGCTTGTCTATTGATTTATCATTATATTTATTAAATATATATAAAAAGTAAGTAAAATGAATTCATTGAGATGACATGTGATTTATAATTTAACTAAAAGATTTTGGGATTGAATCCTATTATACGCTAATAGTAAATTTTAGCACTAATTTTAACCTACATATAGGATAACCCAATTAATTTTTGTTGATTGAGACAAATTTAATAGTTTGGGACATTTTGTTAAAAAGGATTTAACTATTGAAGGTTTATTTTGTCATTTTGATCTCTTAAAATCATTCTATAAAAAAAATTAAACATTTCAGATTCTAAAATACTGGTTTCCTTTTGACTTAGTAACTAACTATTTTTGAAAGCTACACTCTAATTTGTGGAGAACTTACTCAAATAAATAAAAAATCCTCATTTTCATAAAAAAACTTAAATTTTCCAAATTCAATTTTTTTTAAAAAAAAAGTGTGATCCAACTATTTGGCGAATTTTCAAAAATCAGGATGTTCAACTCATTGTTAGGTGAACTTAATAGCACTTAATTGATTTTGGTCGCTCAACTGTTAGACGAACATATAATACTTTCATTAATTAACAATATTTCATAACATTTAATTTTATTATTTCTTTGTTAATTAATGGGAGTAATATATTTTTTTATGATTAATACTCTTCTATTCTCATGAAATACAATACTCTAATAAATTAACAATATTGGATAAAATGAGTTAATTAATTAATAAAATACGTAATAAAATTATTTTGTTCAATAAGTTCGTCCAATTATTTAGCGATTTCATTCCATACACACGTGACAAACACATTGTAATTCGCCTAACAATGAGTGGAACATATTGTTAAAATTCACCGAGTAATTGGACTAACTTACTCCACTTTTTAGAAAAAGGATTTGCAAGATTAAACTGTTTTTATTCTTTTAGGAAAATAAAAAAAGTCTTTTTAACTTATTTCAAAAAATTTTCCAAATAAACTAATGTCACTAAATTTAAATCCTCCCCAAATTCCAGATACATATATTTATTTGTGAATGTATCAAAAAATTCATGATTATTTTTCATGTGTTTTTTTTATCTGTCATTTATTTTAGCTTATGTTTCTTAATCAATAGTATTATTTATCGTTCTTAATTTTGTATATTAAATTTATTACTATTGAATAACAAATTATATCTTAAATCTATAAACATGTTAAAATGTTTTAAATTTTAATTATTTTTTTTAGAATGACAAGTTAAAAAGATAGGAGAGAATGTATCTAATTACTAACCTTTGCAAACTTGGAATTCGGGGTAATCCAAATTTTTGAACTCATGCAGTTTCCAATAGTCCAGGTTCAAGTCAACTAGTCAAGGTCTGTTTTAACTTTTAAGTTATCATTCATGAAAATGTCATTAAATTATGTAGTAGTTTACATTCAATTTGCGTTTTGCAACTTTAATTTTATTCCCCCTCTAAACGCACGAGTGTTTCTACTTTCTAGAGGGCACTTGAAAATTGTTTTTATTTACCATGCATCCAGTATAATATACTTTTATTTATTTATTTATTTATTTATTATTATTATTATTATTATTATTATTATTATTATTATTATTATTATTATTAGATTATAGATACGTAAAAGAGATTTCAATTTTCATATAACAATTTAACATATATATTATTAAAAGAAATCCATCAATTAACAACTTATTAATACGGATTTACTTTTTAATAGATAACAAGAAATTTAAAAATAGCATATAACACTTTATGATATAAAAAATAGTCTTAACTTAATTCAATCTTAGTCTCAGTCTCTCAGTTTCAGTCTCCAAATTTCAATCTTCCTTCCAAACACACCTTAAGAGTATTATAGTATATCCCTATAATTAGGGCGGTCAAACGGGCTAGTCAGAGGCAGCGCCACCACGTTCACTGTCTAAGACGGCTTTTTTATCCGACGACCTAACAACATTTCATTAATCTGCGAACCCTACACTCAACTATATCTCTCACTTAGGAGGAGAGTAGGTAGGGTAAGAGTAGAGACTGAAAGCATGGCTAAGGTCACAGAGAAACTAGGCATCAAGGTCGAAAGAAACCCTCTTAAGTCCAGGCTCACTGAACTTAGTGTCAAGCAATGGCCTAAGAATCCCCTTACACATGGTTCAACAATCCAAGAAGATGAATCATCATTAAGGAGAAACTAGACAGGGTTTAGCTAATTGGGCGTGGCGAAAACAGTTCGAGCATGCAACTTTGGACACTTTCGGTGCCCAAAAAAATAAAGAACTTTCTCTGGAGTTATGTGCATGATATATTACCTACATTTTCTAACTTAAACCACAAGAAGCTTACTAATACCTACATTTTCTCGAGCACATGTTGTTGCTATTTCCTTGGACTAGGCCAACATGGTTTGGAAGTCAGGTACAATTTTGTCCAACTCCTCAAACAGTGAGGACACTAGGAGCATGGTTACAAGATTTAACTATGCAAGTGAGGCAGCTACATCGAAAGGAATACCAAAAATACTTAGCACATGCGTGCTTCCTAATGTGGGAGATATGGAAGGCAAGAAATCGAGCAGTTTATGCGGAACACACGCCAAATCCAAGAGAAGTAATAATATTTAGAGCATCTTTAATTGAACAGGATTTCACAAAAGATCATTTTCAGCAACCCACAAAATCACAGAATACTAGACCGCTAATATAAAGGAAGATTACCTAGCATCCACCTCTCATAGGATGGATAAAGTGTAATGTTGATGCGGCTTATTCTGACTCTTCTGGTGAAGGAGCTATAACAATGGTTTTTCAGAACTCCTATGGAGCAATGCTTACAGTTTATGCAATGAGGATACATGCTTCATCTGCACTCTCAGCAAAGGCACTAGCTATCAGAAAAACAATAATTTTTGCAAAAAAAAGTGGAATTCAACAAATAATGTTTGAAACAGATAACAGAACACTCACCCAAGCAATCAAATCGAATGAAGTGGTGGTGATATAGCTCATATTCTGTTAGATATTTGGGCACTCCAAAAAGAGTTTTTCAGAGCTAGATTTACTTGGACCCCAAAAGGGGGCAATAATCTCGCCCATGAAGTAGCCAGGTTGGAAAATGCAGGAACACTATGGCAGAACTGGGTGTATCAAATACCTCCAAGAATCAACAGAACAATTCAATAAGATGCAAAATATTGGAGGAAATAGAGCTCATTAAAATCGAAAGAGTGAAGCCGGAGGCGAACAGTTGCCGATCAAGATAACAAGCTGTCTAGAAAGACTTCCGAGTCTGCATTGTTGTGACTGCAGAATCATCAACACCAACCCAATGGCTGCTGAGAAGAGATGAAGGATCAATTGTGGCGCGATGTGATGGAACCTATTCCTCCAATGACACAAGCTGCTACAAGTAACTCACAAAGGACGACAGAGGCGTTCAAAGGAGCATCGACGAGCATGTGAAAGCAGCAAAGGAGCAGTTCTAAACTGACTACGAAGCAAGAGTGACCGACAATCAGGTCAGATCCTTCTTTTGGGCTTGACCTTGCAAAAAAAAAAAAGGGCTAGTCGGCCCATTTAAGTTCACTCGATTAATTTGCGAGTTAAATAGACAGATACATTTAACCCATTTTGATATTATAAATCATGGTTTTTCGAGCCAACCAAGTTATGATTAGGCCAAAAATTAACGGACCGACCCTTTTAATTATTTATTTTTTATTTTCAAAAAAAAAATTAACAAAAAAATTATTTTTTAACTCCAAAACTAAAAAATTTAAATAAAATATCATTTTTTTAGCCAACCACGAAAAACAAAGTTTTATAGTCAATAAATCAAATTTTTAGGTTAAATTAAAAAAAAAATGTTAGAAGAAGTTTTGATTTTTTAAAAAAATAAAAAGGATCAATTCATTTAACCTGTAGCAAGGAGCCTCATACACTCCAAGGGAGGCCCCCATAATTTTTTAGTACAAATTATAATTAAATTTAAATTTAGCCCTATAAATTTTTTTTTGTTAAACTATGTTTTAGTCATTTCTAATTTTTACTCTATATCCGTCCCTAGCCCGCAGCATAGTATAATATGCCTAATTTTTCGAGGAAAAAAAATCACTCATTTAAAATGAATAAGCGGATTGACCCGAGGAATTCAACGCAATTTGCATATGATCATATAATCATATTCGTGTAGTCATACATTTTTTTTTGTGTCTTTTTGTTTTTGGTTTGTTTAGAATGCATTTTATTTTCCTTATTTTGGATGTGTATGTAGCGTTATTCTCCAAAGGATGTGGGCCTTTATGGCCTACAAATTAAAGTTCGTTGTTTGTTAATTTTTGTTCCCTTTCTCTTGAGATATCTCGTATCTTCATTCTTGGTTCAGTTTGTCTTTATCCAATGGAAACCATGACCACGTGATTTGTGCATTTGAAAAATAAATTTAAAAAACAGTTAAAAAATAAATGGAATTTATCCGAATAAATTTGTCATAACTGAAAATTTTATGTAACTACTAAAAAAAATAATTCTCAAATTTTAAAGAGGATACAAAAATATTCTCAAAAAATCTTTAAATTCATATTTTGATGTAATTGTTATAAAAGTAATTAGAAAAATGAAACATTTTTATTTTTAAAATTTGAAGATTCTATGCCAATTGAATTGTTTGTGAATGAACAAATATTTTTGTAAGAAAATGAAAAGAAGAGGTCTAAAAAATTGTATTTATTCTGATTTTTTTTCGCATTTTTAAAAATATTTTCAATCAAATGTTCCCACAAAAATAGTTTGCTAAATATACAAATTATTTGTTACTTATAAAAACAATGTTTTCTTATTTTCATCTTTGGTATATTTTATAATTATTTTTATTAATAATGATAAGAACTTTCGAGTATCATTTTTATAAATTATCTTAAAATAAAATAAAAAGATACTTTTCAGACTTTATAGTTTATTCACAGACATTTTGCCTTGTAAGCTTGATTTTTTTTTTTTTTTTTGGTGTCTGCCTAATTGTAAATGGGAATCAGAAATTTTTTTAATTTTTAATTTTTAAAAAAAGAGAATCTAATGAAGACAATTATTCAAGGTGTTTAAAGGCTTAAGTAAAGTACACGGTCAACAAGAAAGAATGGAAAGACAAAGAAGATGCTTTTAGCGTTCTCTTAATTTAATTAAGAAGCATGGACAGAAAAATATATAGTTAGTTATAAAAACACTCACCAAAAAATTAAAATTGTGACAAAAAATTTAAACGTTGTATAGTTAGTTAAGCATTTAATGTCATAAAAAATTATTTTTGGGTATTTTTCTCACCATTTTAAATCTTTTAACATCTTTATTTTTGGAATTTTTATGATTATTTTTATCAATTTTAAAATTTTTATGGTAATTTTGTCAGTTAACTCATATATATATATATATATATATATATATATATATATATATATATATATATATAATATGATTGTTT
>JASCZI010271894.1:70890-107811 GCA_036250425.1 Stylosanthes scabra
ATATGCCGCCAATGATGTTTACATATCCACATTTTTCTTCCCACTTTTAATTAGTTTATGTTGGGTGGGGAGGTTCGTTAAGCTGGACACATGTTAAAATCTAATAAATTAAGCATGACAAAAAAATAAAATATAAAAAAAAGTGTTGTGAGCCAATAACGAGGGTAGATGAATTACTGATGATAACTCATATATTTTGTGGATGATTATTTTTATTATATTTTGATAAAAATATTTTTTAATTTTAAATGATAAATTTTTTTAATTTTAAATAATAACTTAATTATTGACGATAGAATTTCTTAAAATTGATTCCATAACATTGTTAAGTAATAAATTAAGAAATTAAAAAGTTAAAATTAAAAAAGCTTAAGTATAATGACGATAGTATGGTGACATGATAATAGCTAAGTTTGCACTTTCACACTAATTTCCTGCAACTTTCCTTTCCTTATTATATTCTCTCTTCTCTGATCTTCTCTTCTTGCCGCAAACAATAATCAAACTTGTCTCTTTTTCTTCGTCCCTTTTCTCCTTTTCTTGCTCTATATAATTCCTCTTATGTTGTTACTCTCTCACTTCACTTCAAGGTTTTAATAATCAAACCAAAATTAACAACCATCCATACCTACCCTTAATCACTTACTTAGCTTAAGCTTGTTAATTCACTACATGATCCGATCCCTTTGAATTCGAAGCATACAACAAGTTTTAATTGCAAATTAAATGGATTCAACATGCGTTGATACTTCACTCAATCTAAATCTTTCTCCGTCTCCGCTGCCTCATACCAACGCTACTGAGGTTAGTTTTATGTCCATAGCTCAGTGGTAGAACATTTGACTATTTACGAATTACGGTATATTATTTTTTAAAAAAGTTTAAATTTATTGGATAAAATACATAAATAATTATATCTTTAATATATTTTTTAATTTTTTACCTTTTGATTATAAAAAATTTAATATTATTTTTTCTGAAAATTTAAACAAATAAAAAGAGACTTATAAATTATTATATTTCGACAATTTAATGCAATTTTTTTTTCAGGCAGAAGTATTTCTGGTTGAAGAGTTACATCGTTTGAGTGGTGAGAACAAGAGGCTTACGGAAACGTTGACCCACATGTGTGTTAGCTATGAAGCTATGCAAAAGCGTCTGACCAAATTGATGAACACATCATCAGATTGTGATGATCACCTTCAGTCAAGGAAGAGAAAAGCTGAAAGCTTTGAAAATTGTTGTAATGAGGAGGATTCTTCATTGCTCATCAAAAGGCCTAATCATAACATTATTGTTAATAATCATAATAAGGTTTCAAAGGTTCTTGTGAAGACAGATGCATCTGATAATAGCTTGGTAACTTCCTCAACACCATCCCTATCTACCTCTAATAATCAAACTTTTTAATTTGATTACACTTTTATTTATTTTTTTCAAAAAAAAAAATATATTGTCAAATAATAAAAATAATTATTTTATTTTTAAATAATATTGTCAAAATTTCATAGCTACTGTACTTCTCTAATCACAACTACAGCAAAATACACACATAATATTTTTAATATTCAATTTTTAACTAACATATTTGTTAAACTTTTTCCATTTTTATGATTTATAATTAATATTAAAAAGATTAATTTTTTTAATAATTAATGCAATTTCAATAGTAAACTAACTATTTTGGATATTTAATGCAGTATGTGATGGACGGATATCAATGGAGGAAATATGGTCAAAAGGTCACTAGAGATAACCCTTCTCCAAGAGCATACTTTCGTTGCTCCTTCGCCCCAAGTTGCCCTGTCAAAAAGAAGGTACATACATCTCTAGAACACTAATCTATTCTATAAATATTTTATTCGAATATTTAATAATTATACTATTTTTACACTAAAATAAGAGTTTTGCCACCGAACGATACCTTTGCTACAAGTAAAAAACTGTGGCTAAAAAGGGTAGAACGTTAGCCACGGTTTTAGGTACTGTAGAAATCTTTAAATTTAACGACGGCTATTGCTACATTAATTTAGTGACGGTTATAACCGTGGCTAATTAAAACATCAATTTCAAAATAAATAGCCATGGTTTTCTGTTTGCAGTTAAATTCCATGGTTAAACCCTATTTCTTTGGTAGTGTTAAATCATCAAGAATCAACATCAAGTAGTAGTTTTGATTATTTCATTTAATTTTCAACAATAATATTAAAATTAATAAAAATTTCTGCTTGATTATGTATTTTTAGGTGCAAAGAAGTGTTGAAGACCCAACAATACTTGTAGCAACATACGAAGGACAACACAACCATGGTCGAAGCCAAACTGAAATATCACTTGTCTCATCCCAAAGCCAATTAAGTGATACAATAATCCCTCCTTTAGTTTCCTCACCATCATGCATTACTTCATCATCTCCAACTACTACTACTCTTGACTTGGTCAAAAATTCAAGTTCGGTGATTGACTTTGACCATCATCATAATACTAAAAATAAATCTTCTTCTCTTTCCCCTTCTTCTCCTTCTTCTATCCATCAGTTTTTGGTTCAAGAAATGGCCACTTCCTTGACAAGTGATCCTAACTTTACGGCAGCACTTGCCACTGCCATTTCAGGAAGAATTCTAAGACAGGCTTCTCTAGAAAAATTGTGATGATAATTAATGATATCCGTTTTTTATTTTTCTTTAATTATTTAGAATTTTAGATTGAAGTCCAATTAAATTTGGATTATTTCATATTAGTAATTAGTAACTAGTCTTAGTTGCAATATGTATACATACATAAAATGAGCATGTGAGTAGGCATTTTTATAGGGGAAAAATGCACAAAGTGTTCCTTTTTTTTTTTTTTTTTACATTTGGTAGAAATCTAATAATGTCCACTCTTTTGCTAATTTTGTATGTATTAAATTAAATAATTACTATATATGAAAATATAATGAAAATGTTTCATATATATAGACTCAAGTGTCTCAATTTATTCTTAAAATTTTTTTAATGTTACAAACATAAAGAAATTAATTGATTTTATAACATTTCAGGCAGGTAATTTTATGATTTAAATTTTTGTTATAATTTCATATTTTACGCATTCAATTTATTTTTCCGATTTCGCTTAAAGTTTCATTTTTTTTCCACCTTAATTACGACAAAATTAAAAGACACCGTTAAAAAGGAACGATGAAGTTAAAGATATCACTTGCCCTTGAGATGGAATGCGGCTAATATAACTTTGTGCCACTGCATACAAGAAAAATATCAATTAAATATATATCTTATGTAAAACTTAATTAAAGAATGCTTGCTAATACAAAATATATATATTTAAAGAACTAAACTAGAATGATCTCTTTTAATTTACACATTATTTCTTGATATCATAGATATAACAATTAATGTGACTCCTTCTTATTTGTTTAATTATTTTAAAAAAAAAAAAGTGATTTAATTTCATAATAATACTTAAATTGAAAATGTTACAACACGACGCTACCATCCCAAATAAATCTTAGTTATACTTGATGTGCTTCTCAATTCTCACATGGCTGGAACATATACATGTGATGATATCGGACTATAGTCCCAAAGTGATCTTTGAGATTGGCCGCAAATCGAATTGATGCTTGAGGCTCCAAATTATTGCATATTAACATTCCTGAGATTGATCTCTGAAAACCATAGTGCTTCTTCGACTCATTTCCAACAGTTGTATGTGCAAACCAAACGACGTTGTTTCATTTGTGTCTAGCGTGGCATTGTTAGTGTCAACTGTACTCATCGCTTTATTTATTGAGTTACAATTAGAAAGAGTCAAAGAATCATTATGGTGTGTAGAAATTAATCTCATAAGGGATGTTAGTTGTGCAATTGAATTCTATATATATATCTCACGGACCAATTCGGTGCACGAGTCCGATCTCAATGCAAATACCACTTTGATCGATATCCATTCTATGTTAAAATTTTCAAATTTTCTTTTTTTAATAATTAAGATGTTGTTTTAGTTTTGTGTTATCATTTCCAATTTTGTGGAAAAAAATTTAAATAAATAAAATAAAATCATTATTTACCAAACTCTATCGTATTAGGATTATTTATCTGTTTTCAATCTATTACCAGTACCGCCGGGCGGTACTGGGCCAAAGCAGTACTGACCTAAGGCCTATATTGGTGTAAAAATTTTTTTAAACATTTTGAATCAATACCGGCCCATCTGCTTTGATTCAAAATTTTTTTTTTCTATATTTTAATATTGATAAAATAACGTCATATGTCCCTTGAATTATAAATCAATCTTTTTTGATATATTCCGCATCTTTTTCCAGTTGCCATATTTTTTTCTTTTTACTTTCGTAATTTTCTTAAATGCAAATCAAAAGATACTGTAAAAGCAGAGTATTGATGGATCTTAATAAATATAAAATATATTAATGCATAAATTAATAAGTATATTTAATTTCTAATTCTATATAGTATATTTTAAATATATACTAGAAATATTAATACATAAAAATTGTAATTGTTTCTATTTACTAAAATTGATTATATTCAAAATAAATTTATATTAACATGTTGTTTTTATTGCAATAAATAAATTAAAGTATAAAACAATTTATTTTATATTACATAATTTATGATAAATTATTTCATATAAAAGTTAAAAACATACCAAATATTAAAAGATAAAAAAAAAAATTTTAAATCAAGGCAGTACCGGTCTATCATAATGGGCCGGTATTGGAATCAAGGTAGTACTGGCCCATCATGGACCGATATTGGTTCAAAATGTTTAAATTTTTTTTAAATCCAATATCGGCCTTAGGCGATACTGCTTTGGCCCAGTACCGCCTTAGACCGGAAGCCGATACTAATAATAGATTGAAAATAGATAAATAACATAATACGATGGATTTTGGTAAATAACGATTTTATTTTATTTATTTAAAAAAATTTTCCCCAATTTTGTGTCTCTACATTATTGTATAACATAGTATTAGAACTTCCATCATCAAAATATCTAAAATTTCATTCTTGTTATCTTAAAAAAATAAATTAGCATAAAACAAATTAAACTAAGGAAAAAAAAAAGTCCATATACAACCAAATTTCAAGTCCAAAAAGTTGACCAATTAAGTTCTTGTTGATCCGTATATATCCTAAAATAATATTCTAAAAGCACTACTATACAAAAAAAAAATTGACTAAAATTATTGAAAAAATAATTTATTTTTATATTTTCAATACATTGAATATAACAAAATAAAACTTAAAATCTTTTACTATAATAATTATAAAAAATGTCTTTAAAATACAAGTTAGTATATAACCATTTTACGTATACACAAAATATTAGTTATAATCAGCATCGCATATAGAAATACATATAGATAATGTTATATATACAAGTTCTTTTTATGAATAACCAAATCAAACTAAATTAGTCTAATCTCCATAAAATCCATTTTCATCACTCTATTCACCTATTGATTATTCTAATAACTAATTATTTTAATTAAAAGAATACGCGATCAAGTAAAATAGATGTACACAACTACATGATAAACTATTAGGAGGAACTTTTGTATGTGTTCCATAAAATAATAAGCACTGTAGCTGTTTCGGCTCTTATCCTCGTTCTTAAATTCTTTTCTCATTACATATAGAGACTTTATTTGGTGTCACATGCCATGGCTTCTAAACTAGTCCAAATTAAAGTAGTGTATATATAAACTGTAAAGTAACATTTTATTTTCTTGAATCCCATATTATGGGAATCGGATTACTCACACGTTATGTCGGCATCTCTCAATCGATATAATCTGGATGTGTTTATCACTTTTATTCACTTTAATTTAATGCCAATTATTAAGCATGCTTTAATTTTTTTTTTTTTAAAAGAACAAAAAAGACAACACAAAAAAGCTTCATTTAGGTTTAGTTTTCTAGGAAAGATTGCGCTGAAAGACAACCCATCCTAATTCAAGATTAAGATGTATATTTAATTTAAATTTATGGAGTATATATTATATATATTTTAATGAAATTGAACTAATCTTATTTAATTGGGTCAATTATTTATTATTGAAATAATTAAAACTCACTAAAAGATACTTGAGTTTATAGCACACCCACTAAAGTAAAAATATATATACCATTATATCTCCTATCTAAAATATTCATCGTCGTTTGCACTAAAAGAGCCTTCACAATGAGATATAAAAGCTAAAAGTGTAAAATAATCAAAATTATATATATTATATGTACTCTAAAAGTTATCTACTAGGTATATGTGTTTATTATATTAATTAATAAATTTTTTATAAGAGATCAATATGTTGTTACATATGTCGATAATTATTTAAGTGTATTAGTAAACTGATCATTAGAGTAATCTAAGTTGGTTCAATTAAATCAAAATTAATAATGTGATGTTAAATAATAAATATACTATTATGATTATTATTCGCTCAATTCAATGGTTGAAATTTTTTATGTTGGATCTTGGCCTTAAATCAAAATCATGGTGTGAATACCATGGTGACATATGGGTTGAATAATGGTGTAAGTAATGAAGCGTTTTGCAAAAGAACAAACAAAACATTCTATTCATCCCTTCATATCAACAACAATAAAGTCGGCAAAGTAATTCATTCCTTTATTTATACACATACATAGGAACTAGTAATTGTGCCAACAGTTAGATATGGTTAGAACTAGGTTGTTGTATTACAATGGAAAGTGAAGTGTACGTCTCATGTCTGTTCTTTTGGTGAACCACGTGAAAATAAAGGAATGAGTCTATGAAGGAGATGTATATATTAACTAGAATAAATAACTTTGAATTTATATTTTATGTTTTGACATGAATTAATTATTTTCGTTTTCACACTACATGCATGTATTGAAATTTTTAACATTTTTCGACATTATATATAGGCGCTTGAAAAAGAAAGATTCATTATTCACTTCAAACTCTACAAGTCTATTACATACACATAAATTAGCTTTTAATTAATTATTGGTCGCATGTCAAAAGTTATGGCTCAAGCTGGGTTGTACTCTAGTGGCCATTGATGTATCTGTTCTTTTGGTGAACCACGTGATTTAAAATCTCATCTTAGGATAGACCTAAAAAAAGAAAAAAAAAATATATATCATGTTAGAGATTATGTTATTTTCTGTTATTAGTTTAAGTTTTTCCGAGAAAACATATTATGATATGTGGTAGTATAGAACTTGTGACAAAAAATTTAAAGTTCGATTATTGTTAAATTTTGAAAAAGAAAAAATTTAACATAGAAAAAAAATTATATAAAAATATAAACAAACCCAAAATGATAAAAAAAATATATTTAATGTTATATATATATAAAAACACACACATCCAATAAATGCTTTTGATGATGTGTCACTTCCCTAAAAATTTAAACAAACCCAGAATGATAATAAAAAATATATATAAGGTGATAAAGGACGAGTTATAAATATAATAATTTATGTTATTTTTTTTATCCACTTAAATTGTTTTTACTGGAGAAATGATGATATCACTATAGACGTTAGAATAAGTCCTATATTCCTATGATACCTCGAATTTCAGATTTTTTTTATTTTTTTAAATAAAAAAAATTCAAAATTTACAAATATATACATGTTATAAAAGAATTATAAATTTGTTATGTCATTATTTCTCTCATTGTCAAAGGGATGTGATATTTTTAACTTTTTTTAAATTAATATATAGTTATTCATATATAGTTATTCAATTATCAATTATATTCTATTATATATTATATTATAAGAAAATTTTTAACTATTCTAAAAACATGATGTTTCAGATATCTTAAACGTTTATTTTAATTATAAATACATTTTATAATAAAGATCAATATAATTAAAATAACTAGTACTCCATTATATATCATAATATTATTATTATTATTATTATTATTATTATTATTATTATTATTATATATGGGTGAGATATTTAGAATAAGAAAAAGTTTAAGAAGCCGACGTCTTTGGAAGCTCATAGAACCCACATCAAAACCCTAACCTTATTTCCTCTCTTTTCACTGTGCCACCACCATTTCTTCGTCTCGTCGTTGCTCCTCCGGCGCCGACTCCTTCATACTTAACGTAGATGACATAAACTGCACCCACGAAATAGATCTGGATAAGAACAATGGCTGGTTTGTGGAAATTTATTACTCTTTTCCCATTGCTAGCTCAACTTTTCACTGTATTTGTTGAACCCCAAGTCTTCCTTCAACCTACCGGACATCGATTTTTTCAGCGATATCAGCAGTAGGAACATGTGCCGGAATTGGAGGATGACGATCCCTTCTTGGACTTGTGGCCCTTTCGAGCCTTCACTTTCTTCCCCTGTGCCACTCCGGTAATGAATGCGGAGCTGGTTCATGCGGTTCTCGAAGTCATCGCCGAGAGTGGTTGGTGGGTCAGATTCAGGTTGGGGCTTGCCTGAATCGGATTGGGCGCAGGTTGCGCAGAGAAGGAAGGAGTGGTGGTTATTGTAGAGAAAAAGGTGAAGTTTGGGTGATAAATATAATTTTAGATGATAATTTTTTTTATTTCGGATGATAATTTTTTATAGTTTTGAATGATAATTTTTTTTATTTCGAATGATAACTTTTACTAAATTTAGATGATAATTTCTAATTGGATTTATTGATTTTCTAATGACTCCCTAATGTTATTTTCGTAGTTGTTAAGATAATAGTTTCGATAATATAATAAATTTCTTTTGTTTACCCGTCAAATTAAATACCCTTTTGTTAATGTATAGATACGTATAGTCTTGTATAATACAATGAGAATCTTGTATTTCTCTCATTGTATATAATAAGCCTTGTATGATACACTGTTAGACTAGTCAATACAATTTTATCTCATTTCGTTTCTTTCTTTCTCTCTCTTACTTTCCTTTTCTATTTTTTTTCTCTGTGTTCAACTACTCTTTCTTCTTCAACTCTATAATGTCATGAACTTTAGGTTTAGCTACTCAAACCTTCATCACTCTTTCTGTTGTAACATTCACATGGTATCCAGAGCTTGAAGATTGATCCTCCATGGCTCTCCTCGTTTCAACGCAAAGCAACATCAAGAACGGGCTTGTTCCCCTTGCAGAAAAGCTGGACGAAAACAACTTTTGGACCTGGAAGAAGAGCGTGCTTCTGACTCTACACACCCTCAAACTTTAAGATCACTTTTCCCATGACAAAATCCCAGCTCAATTTGAAGAAATCGCTGAGTCAGAAGCAGATTCAGAATCGGTGGTGAACGATAAATCGAATCCTGCTGATTCTGCAGTCAACACCAAAAAATCTCAATCTGGTGGCAAGAAAAGAGTTCAAGAATCTCAAGCATACTCCGTTTGGATTCAGAATAATTGTGCCCTAATGACATGGCTAGATGCATCCATGACTCTCTTCTACAATAACAAGGTGGTTAGCTGTTCTTCTTTTGTTGAAGCCTGGGAAACAATTCACGAAATCTTTACAGCTTCTTCCAACATTCGGATCCAAAGCATAAAGACTCAACTCCGTGATACAAAAACGACAGGTACTATTACTGAGTATCTGCAAAACATTAGAAATCAAGTTGACTCTCTACACTTGCTTGGGCATAGTTTCACCGAGGTAGATCATGTTCAAGCTATAATAGATGGTCTTCCTGATGAATATGAGGGATACATCACCTCTGTAATGTCGAGACAAACTTCTTTCACAATTCATGAAGCAGAGAGCTTCTTGAAAGCTTTTGACAACAGACTCAGTAAAAAGAAATAACATCCCAATTTGGAAGAGGATCTGGAGGCAGAGGCAATAGAGGAGGTGGTGGCCGCAACGGAAGAGGAGGAAGAAACCAGGGCAATCGACCTCAGTGTTAATTGTGTGGTAAACTAGGCCACACGGTTCATACCTGTTATCATAGGTATGACCCACACTTTCAAGACTAGCCTCCACAACCTACATCAACCATACCATATTCAAACACCTTGCCTCCACCACCTTCCACCAATTTTCATCAGCCCAAGACCTACCTCACCTCAGCACCCACCAATCAGGATACACAATGGTTTGCTGACTCGGGAGCATCTCACCATGCGACTGCTGAACACTCCAATATCCTTCAACACAATGACACCACTCAAGATCCAGAGCAACTTTATGTTGGTAATGGAAAGGGAGTATCCATTCACAACACTGGTTCTTCATTGTTATTAGATAGATCAAAACATGTCTTATATAAACTATTTAATCTTTTATATGTTCCCACAATATCACAAAATTTATTAAGTGTATCAAAATTTGCAGGTGATAATACAGTTTTCTTTGAATTCTGGCCTGACTCATGTTTAATTCGTGACCAGGTTACTAGGGCGGTTCTTCTATAGGGCAAAACTAAAGGGGGGCTATACTACTTTGATAATCTTGTTGTCCCTGATCCTGACATATCTCAGCAAAACTCTGTATTGTCATCTCTAAATTCCTCTTGCATTTCCTCTAAAAATTCCTAATAAAATTGTTTCTTTTCATATCTCTGATTAATGTAATCTAGATAATAGCAGAAATAGTTCTATAAATAAAAAGGATAATACATTTGTTACATGCAAAAATATTGTTTCTGAACATTTTATTCCTCCTACTGTTACCCCTTGTTTAAGTAACACGCATTCTTTATCACATGAGATCAAAGCAAAATCTTCTTCCAGAAATCCTTTTGAACTATGGCATAAAAGGTTAGGACATAGTAATGCTAAAGCTGTTACCCATGTTTTGAAACAATGTCAAATTCCTTTTTCATAACAATGATTCCATAAATAGATTCTGTGAAACTTGTACTCTAGCAAAAATGCATCAACAACCTTTTCCTACTACTACAACTGTTTATAATGAACCTCTTCAGTGTGTTTATGCTGACATTTGGGGACCAGCTCCCTGTACTTCACAAAATGGGTTTAAATACTATATTAGTTTTTTAGATGCTTGCACAAAATATGTATGTATCTATCTTCTCAGCCAGAAATCACAAGCACTTATATCATTTCAAGGTTATAAAATTTTCATGGAAAATCAAACTGGGAAGAAAATTAAGTCCCTACAAACTGATAATGCTAAAGAACTTACCTCTTTAGCTTTTGAAATTTTTTTAAAAACTCATGGTATACTGCATCGTCTATCCTGTCCCTACACACATCAACAGCAGGGAAGTGTTAAGCGAAAAGATCGACACATTATGGAAACAGGTTTATCTTTACTTGCCTCTTCAACTTTTCCACTTAAATTTTGGGATTCTCCTTTTATTAGTGTTGTTTATCTTATAAATAGAATTCCAACACCTATATTGTCAATGAAATCACCCTATGAAATACTCTATGGCAACCTACCTGATTATAACTTGTTAAAGGTCTTTGGATGTGCCTGCTATTCATATCTAAGACCTTATAACAAATCTAAATTTGATTACAAAAACCAGCTCTGTATTTTTTTAGGCTATGATCCAAATCACCATGGATATAAATGCTTGACTAAGGAAGAAAAAATTATATTTGCAAAGAATCTTCTGTTTAATGAATATAGTTTTCCTTATCATTCCTTATTTCCTACTTCTACTACTTCTAATATCTCTCATGCAGCTCCTATTCAGCATATCACTTCTACTCCTCCTATTATACCTCTGGTGCAGGATTCTACAACTGTCAATAGTACACCACAGAGAGATAGTACACAACCTCATACCTCACCAACCACATCTTCAAAAGATCATCCAGAATCCACCCCAACAGACCTGCAATCACCCAACAATCTCTCTCCCATACCAATTCAAGGCCTTGAGGTGGTACTCCCTATCTCCAACTCCAACCCTACATCCACCACATATACAACAAACATTCATCTAATGACAACAAGGTCAAAAACTGATAATCTCAAACCAATCTTCTTTTTAACTGCACAAAACTCTGATCCTGATTTTAAATTGAATATTCCAAAGAGTGCTACTCAAGCCTTGCAATTTCCACACTGAAAAAAGGCTATAGATAATGAGTACAATGCTTTAATCAAAAACCAAACCTGGTCTATTGTTGAACCCCTTACTAATACTACAATTGTAAAATGCAAATGGATCTTTGCTATTAAAAAGAATCTGAATGGTGATATTCTTAGATATAAGGCTAGACTTGTAGCAAAGGGGTTTCAACAAAAGGAAGGCTTGGATTTTGAAGAAGTATATAGTCCAGTGGTTCGGCCTACCACCATTCGTTTGATCATCACTATAGCTCTCTCACAAAACTGGCTATTGAGGCAGTTTGACTTTGATAATGCCTTCCTCAATGGAAAGCTTTCTGAACTTGTTTTTATGATCCAACCACCTGGTTATGAAACTGTTGACAAACAGAGAGTGTGTAGACTTCACAAGGCCATTTATGGCCTCAAACAAGCTCTCCGAGGCTGGTACAACACACTCACACATACACTACATAAATTCGGTTTTAGAAACTCTGTTCATGATATTGCTTTGTTCATTCAAAAAACTACTACTGATGTAACTTATTTACTAGTCTATGTAGATGATATAATCATTACTGGCTCCAATGAAATCACTGTCCAAACTATATTAACAGTCTGAATACTATATTTTCTTTGAAAGATTTAGGGAAATTATCTTATTATTTAGGATTAGAGGTGGATTATACAGGTTCTGATAAACTGATCCTAAAACAAGAAAAGTATGCTAGGGACTTAATGCTTAAAGCAGGCATGCTTGACTCTAAACCTATGCCTACTCCCATGATCACTAACCTTAAACTACATTCTAAGGACTCAGAATACTTTTGATGATCCTAGGAAATATAGGAGTATTGTTGGTGCTTTACAATATTTGTGTATTACTTGTCCAGATATCTCATTTGCAGTAAACAAATGTGCTCAGTTCATGCAGAAACCGACTCTAGCTCACTGGAAAGCAGTGAAACGAATTCTAAGATACATACAAGGTACAGTAGGTCTTGGCATGATTTTTACAAACTGTTCTGACTATAGACTTCTTTCTTTCGCAGATGCCGACTGGGCTTCTAATCTGGATGATAGAAGAAGTACTACAGGCTATTGTGCATTTGTAGGGACAAACTTACTCAGCTGGAAGTGTACCAAACAATCGAAAGTCAGTCGATCAAGCACGGAAGCGGAATATCGTGCCATTGCCACTGCACAAACTGAAGTCATGAGTATCCAATTACTTCTACAAGAGTTGCAGACTCCACAAAAGATCTCACCCACCATCTATTGTGACAACCTCAGCAGCTGCCATCTCTCAGCTAATCTGATAATGCATGGCAGATCAAAGCACCTTGAAACTGATCTTCACTTCATCAGAGATCTAGTCCAACAAAAGAAACTCTTTATTGTTTATCTAAGCTCCCAAGATCAGATAGCTGACATACTCACAAAGCCTCTGTCCATTAAACTCTTTGATAGATTTAAGAGCAAGTTTAGACTGTGCAAAGCCCTGCCTAAGCTTAAGGGGGGATGTTAATGTATAAATACGTATAGTCTTGTATAATACAATGAGAATCTTGTATTTCTCTCATTGTATATAATAAGCCTTGTATGATACACTGTTAGACCAGTCAATACAATTTTTCTCATTTCGTTTCTTTCTTTCTCTTTCTTACTTTCTTTTTCTGTTTTTCTTCTCTGTGTTCAACTACTCTTTTTTCTTCAACTCTGTAATATCATGAACTTTAGGTTTAGCTACTCAAACCTTCATCACTCTTTCTATAGTAACATTCACACTTTTTAATTGATAGTGGACAAATCAATCTATACGACTGTCGAAAATAAATACACAAAATATATATAAAGTTTGATTTTTATTCTAAAATCTTTTAAAAGTTTAAACTTTAAAGATATTTTTAATATAGGATTTTTATTTCGGTTTTGTCTGTTAACAATTAATGAAAATGCTAACGTGACAATTGTATCTCCATTAATGCAAATGTTAATTTTCAAGGATATAATTAAAATATATTTAAACTGTAAAAGACAATATTTAAACAAATTAAACATAAAAGATATTTTTAAACTTCTTAAAAATTTTAAGAACAAAAAAATTTATTTTACCTTAAAACTATATATAGGCTTAGACAAGTATTTTTAACTAAACAATTTTTTCCCAATAAACTATATATAGGCTTAAATTTTTTTTTTTTTTAACATGATTCGGTACTTGTATTTAAACGTGTGAATCCCCAAACCTATTCAGCTTATTAATCCATAGCCAGTCTAACTTTTATAATAGGTTATGAAATCCTTCATGATAATCAAAGATGTTGTTTATTATTATATTGATAATCAATAATTAAAATAAGAATAATTCTTTGATGAAAAAAAAAAGAATATGAAAAAAAATAATAAATTATTAGATTATTAACGTGTGTAGACTTTGACAAAAATAATAATTGTTAGTTAAAAAGATTATGCCGTACACATTAATTAAAAGGTGTCGACACAATTTAAAAGGTGCCCTTTTTTGACAGGTAGGTGGTGTTTAAGAGCTAACTAAATTGAATATATATATATATATATATATATATATATATATATATATAATGTACAACTTGAACATTTTCTTTATTACTGTATTATTAAATAAAAGTTCTTACATATAAAGTTATTATTATGTATTATTTTTCTTCGTAACCTTTCTGACTATAATTGAATAATTTGTGCTAAAGCTCTTAGAATTGAAATATACATGACATTTAAATCATCTTAATTCTAGAAATACATAAATTAATTACAACAACATTAAGGAACCAACACTATAACAATCAATTACATCTAATACGATATCAAACTGTCAAACAAAAGGGTAATACGAAACTCACTAAAGAAAAAAAAATAATTCTCCTTCTCTCCCTCTCATTTTTAACCTCATTATTCTCCTACTTAAATTTTGGATATTACTTTCAATTGATATTTCGAATGTTTTTATTTTTAAGAATTTCAATTTTTTTTGGTATTTATGAAGTGATGAATGTTAGTTACAATGTTGACTCCCAAAATTTTTTAATTTATTAGGAAAATATAGGTAATCAATAATTTTCAAACCAACATATTAGTCAACAAAAAATAGAACATCCACCATTATTTATAGAACATTCACAATGAAAGTTATAGAATATCCAAAATCTAAAATAACTATCAACCAACTTTAGAAACAGAACATCCTAAACATAAAAATAGAATATCCGAAACCTAAAAAAATAGAACATCTAATTCAAATTGTTGACTGATGTTAGTTAATTTTTTATTGGTTACCTAGTATTACTCTAATTTATTATATCTAACAATATAAATTATTTTTTGTGTTCTTGTTTTCAGGTTTTAAATAGTTCCATGTTGGACATAATAATAATAATAATAATAATAATAATAATAATAATAATGACTCTTCAAAATTCAAATTATGTTTAAACAATATTTATGGTGAGCCAGTAGCAAATGGAGACAGAACACATGATGTGATTATCATCTTTGTCCATCTATAGAGAGTAGGGACCCACACACTAAATCGTGGGTGGTGAGTGGGGATAAAACAGAACTGATAATCACAATGTGAGTTACGTGAATCAATTGTATTCTTCTGCTTAATTTAGTAATCAATAACTTAGATGTTAATGTATTTTACGGTAATACGTATATGTATACAATTATTTATTTTAAGAAAAACACTAGGAGCCAATATATTATGATCGATAAAGAGTCAACATATAATTATGAATGATAATTCATATAAATTTTGGATAATAATTTAATTATTAATTCTGGCTCCTTAGTACTATTCTTATTTTAATAAAAATAATTTTTTTCTATGTAACTTAAATTTTTTATACTAAATTTCATTATTTTTATTTTAAAATTGCTATGCTAGATTTTATTATTCAATAATAAAATTCTTATTTTATTTATTTTATATGAAACAAAATATTATTTTGATATCAATTGAAAATAGCACAAAAAATTAGCACATAAACAAATTGTTATTTAATATCAAAATTGTCTCTTATTTAACATATAAACAAATGTATGTCTTAATTAAATGGTATGTATTAATTTAATTTAATTTAATTGAGAAAATAGATTTATATCTGGTATTACTTTCGAACAATATACTTCAATTTATATAGTAATGCGAATATTGACCAAAAAAAAAATTAAAACAGTTCATAAATAAATCATTATTATTTTATTTAACATATAATATCTATTATATATAGAATATTTGTGTTTATAATCTTATTATATATATTTAATAGTAGTAACTAATGAATACATACAACTACAAGAGTAAAAAGAGAAAAAAAAATCGACTATATTTTTTATTCTAAAACTTTTAGTACCAAAGATTTTAAGGCGTCGTTTGTAGTATTGTGTGGCCCTTATGGTTACTGACGTTCAAGTAGCGTTGAATTTTCAGTGTAAACAAAGACTTTATGAGTTATGACTCTCTGTAACTTCCGCAGCCTTGCATGCAGCCCCACTGATGATAATAAATAAATTCATCATAATAGTGGAATAGGACTAGTATAATTAAAAAAAAAAAGAAAAATTAAACAGTGAATACATTATAAACAATAAGAAACTAACACATAATTACGAATGATATTTCATATAAATTTTGGATGATAACTTATATAAATTTTGAATAATAACTTAACTATTAGCTCCCTAACGACTATCTAACGTTGATTCCGTATCACTATATTTTAAAAAAAAAAGTTTGGAAAAATATCAAATTCAAAACATTTAAGACAAAAAAAAAATTCAAAACATTTTGGTCATAAAAAATTTGACATATGTTACAAAAATGATTTATCACAAATATCAAATTATTAGATACAAATATATGAATGATCGATTATACATGTTTCATTCATTCATTAGTCTGATACTCGTCGAATTATGCCAAGTTACGTACGTGAAAAGTAGACTTAGCCGACACATTATTCATGAAGATCGATCAATGGAAGACTAACGAAATTATTGAACAAAAATAAGTAGAAAACATAGGTTTGCACAGATATTAAAAGTTGATAATGATGTAAGTAGAAAAGAAAACCATATTGGCCTAAACATTCTGTGGCAATATCCTTTATTTTCATTTTTTATTTTTAACTTTTTTAAAATTTATTCACAATAATAATATTATAAGAATGGTGTTATTAGTTTTGAAGGACTTAGTACCCGAAAAAGAGTTCTATATTGGAAGCCCGAAAAAGACGAGTGATGTGGAATTAATGATGCCAATTCTTAAATAGGAATGTTATAAAATTGCATCCCCTAACACTTTCACTTAAATGATTTGGATTGTTAAGTATTTAAGTCTCATATTTGAATTTTGTGAGCTGCATGTATATAGAATGAAATGTGATCATGTCAAATTATTAGAAAAGGACACTCAAAAGGTATAAGAAATTAATATAGGTCTATCGAATTTAAGATACCCTCCATCATAAAAAATAATAATAATAATAATAAGAATACTATGTTATAAATCTCGGTGGATTAATACTTGAAAAAAATTCCATAGGAAAGATGGTACCTTAAAAAACAACCTTATAATATTCTCAGGTTTTTAACCTTATAAATTTGTTTTTGTCGTAATATATAGTTATCTTGCCGTTAAAACATAAGTTGCTATTTTAATTTTTTATTAATAATTTTTTTGATAAATATGATTTATATTCCTATCATTTACGAAAAATTTTAAAATACCCTAACATTTAATTTAATTCAATTTTACTGCTAACGTTTTTGATTGGCTTCAATTTTACTCATAATTGCTGATAATTTTACCTTCAATATTTTCAGTTTGTAACCGATTAGGGATAAAATTGAAACCAGTCAAAAATATTGAATATAAAATTGAATCAAATTAAACGTTCGAGATATTTTTAAAACTTTTCACAATCCTTAAACACATAAATGATACTTTACCCATAATTTTTTATTGGGTTAATAGTACAATAACGCTAAATGTCTAAATAACTTTCAAAATTTTGCGTGAAAATTCAAATTGGTTCCTAAAAAATTTTAAATTAGACACTTTAATTTTTAACAAATTTTTATTCAATAAAAATTTTTGAGAATTACTCTTATCGTACAAATTTGGTCCATTGTTGTTTTGTAGAGGGGACTGATTTCTCTTGTAATAATATTTTTTAATAGCTTAACTGTTTTATAATAAAATTTGTTAGAAACTTATTTATCCAATATACATATTAAAATTTTAGGAAAATTTTTGGGAGATAAAAAAAGTCAGCCAAATTAAAATAGTCCAAAATTTTTTTATTTGGTGTTAATTAACCATCACTGAAATAAATGAGTAATTTTATATATTATAAATATATAATTTTAGATGTTATATATATATATATATATATATATATATATATATATATTTTGAACAAGTAACCAAATGCAATCAAGTGGTTTATTTCTATGCTAAATAGAATATTATTTTGGTGTCAAATAGTATAAAAAAAAATGCACCTAAATAAAGTTCTATTTGACACCGAAATTATCTTCTATTTAGCATAGAAATAAATCACTTGGTTATACTTGGTTGACGAAAATCACTTATTCACGTAAAATTATTGTTTGTATTATTATCTTTCCAACATTACTCTAAAATTGTTTTTTTGTTCCATTACAAAAATTTTGATTAAAATAGCAGAGGACCAATCTATCCATTGAGTGTAATTCTTAAGTTTTTAATGAATAAAAATGAGTTAAAAATCAAATTGTCTGATAAAAATTTGTTTGGGATCAATTTAAATAGGTAATGTTGTTTGTATATCTATTTTGGCTAAATAAATTATTTATTTATATGCTAAATAGAAGATTATTTTGATATTAAAAAGCATAAAAAATAGTACTGAAATAAACTTCTATCTGACATAAAAATAATTTTTTATTTTACATAAAATAAATAACTTTAACAAATTATTAGTTAGGTAAAATAGATATACACATAAATTTCTGATTTAAATATGTATTCTAATTTTTTAAGAGTAAATTATACTTTTTGTCTCTAATATTTTTGAAAAATTTCAAAAATATTTTTATTATTTAATTTAATTTAATCCCTAACATTTAAAATAAATTTTAATTTTATTCTTTATTTTAAATTTTTGTCAATAAAATTTTTTTATTCCAATAGTACTCTTACTCCATCATCTTCATCATAAATGTAAAAAAATCAATTCGTGTCCATTTATGTAAAAAATTATTTTTTTAACTGGACCAAGATAATATTGACCATAGAGATGATGGGAAAAGGATGAAGATGATGGAGATACGGGTAAGGATGGAATTAAAATTTTTAATCGACAAAAGTTTAGGATAAATTATAAAATTAAAATTTATTTATAATATTAGAGATAAAATTGAATCAAATTAAAGGTTAAAAATTTTTTAAAATTTTTAAAAGTATTATATACAAAAAATATATTTTGCCTTTTATTAATACAAACCGTCGAAGACAAAAATATTATTTTTGTTATTTAATTTTTTTTTAAAATCATGTGTAAAAACATCTTCTAAAATTTGTATTTTGTAGAAAAATAATAATTTTGTTTATATATAAAAGTTAGTTATTAAAATTATTCATCATGTATTTATATATAAATATTTGTATAATTTTATTATTTTTAATGTATATTTTATATACTTAATAATTAATTTTAGTGCATAAATAGTATTAAAAAAAAAATTCATGGCCTCCAGTCTCCACCCCACGCGCTGCGCCAATGGTTTATTCTGGTGGGACCCCCTTCTTGTTCTTGAAATAGATGTGTATGGCATCTTATGCCAGCTTTGATTTACATTTTAATTCTGTTTTTTAGTTTCAAAATTTATAATGAAAAAAAAAATTCTATCTGTTATTTACTTTCTAATTTTCCACAAAATAACAAAATAAAAAAATAAAAAAATAAAAACGCACACTTTAGGAAATCAAAATAAAAATAAAAATAAATAAATAAACAAAGACTTTAGTGATCGAAGTCCATTAGCTTTCTATACTCCAAAGAACACGTTGATGTGTGTTGGTGACATTTTGACGAAAGAAAAAGAAAACTTTCTCTCTAATCTAAACACTCCAATTGCTTATGTATTTGGTTGTGACATCATGCTGCATACGCTCTCTAAATTTTTCTTTTGTGGAAAATATTGTCCCATAATCTTCAAAGAATTTATTCTTTTCATATAACTATTACTTATATATATAGGAAAATTTTCTCAAATAAATTAATCAAAATTTTTATTTTCAAAAAAAAATAAATGAAACTTTAATTACCGAAAATTATCTTTTTTTTTTTGGACATTTCACCTTAGTTCGCCCAATTAATAGGCTAAAATGCATTTTAGCCTTACTAATAGGCGAACTTGGTGTGCAAATACACCAAGTTCGCCTATTAGTTAGGCTAAAATGCATTTTAGCCTATTAATTGGACGAATTAGGGCAATTTTTTTGCACCAGGCACCAAATTAGCCTATTAGTTAGGCGAACTTGATGTTAATAGCCCCATAAATTGGCGAACTTGGTGCACAACCCTTCTATAAATACCCGGCTCCTCATTCTCACTCGGCACTCCTTCATTCTCTCATAAATTGGCGAACTTGATGTTAATAACACTTATTAAATAATAATACTAATTACATATGACTACATACTACTTAACAGTAATACTAACAAAAACTAATACTAATTACATACTAATACTAATTAATTACTAACACTAATAAAATACTAATACTAATTACATACTAACACTAATTAATTACTAACACTTATTAAATAATAATACTAATTACATATGACTACATACTACTTAACAGTAATACTAACAAAAAACTAATACTAATTACATACTAATACTAATTACTTACTAACACTAATTACATACTAACACTAATTAATTACTAACACTTATTAAATAATAATACTAATTACATATGACTACAGTAATACTAACAAAAAACTAATACTAATTACATACTAATACTAATTAATTACTAACACTAATAAAATACTAATACTAATTACATACTAATACTAATTAATTACTAATACTTATTAAATAATAATACTAATTACATATGACTACATACTAATACTAATTAATTAATAATACTAATTAAATACTAATACAACTAAAATAAATACTATTGCTACCTAATTAAAACATTACTATACTTACATAAACTAACTACCTAACTACAGAAACATCTATCTAATATCTAATAAATACCAACAAATAAAAAATAATAAAATAAATAAATAACTAAAAAAAGAAAAAAAAGAAACGAGAGAGAAGAGAGAGACATACCTGTGGGGGAGTGGGGAGCAAGTGGAGACCGAACCTCTTATATATGCAGCATGTTCGCCTATTAGTTGGGCTAAGTTGCATTTTAGCCATACTAATAGGCGAACTTGGTGTCAGGCGAACAAGGTGTAGTTTCCAAAAAAAAAATGGTTTCTGGTAATTAAAGTTTGATTTATTTTTTTGTGGAAATAAAAAAATTATTTAATTTATTCTTGCAAAATTTCCTATATATATATATTCCAACTCTCTTTGAACTTTTTCCAAACACATGTAGTTGAATTGAACAATTTTACTTCTTAGTGGAACTAAGAAGAGAAGATTCTCCACACTTTGCCATAAGCTTTCATTGTATTTGGTCCACAACAATTGTTTATAATAGACACTGACACTGAAGAGTATTACTTAGCATATATAAATGAATTGAAATTCTGTCATCTTAGTCTTCAACTACTTCCCAAATTCTTCATATTTATTTATTATTATTCTTCTCCTTCTTTGTGGAACACTACCATTATTTTTACACTATATACTTAGATGAATCAATTCACTGAGTTGTGAGTAATTGAAGGCTGTTCAACTTCAGTTCAACCTAGCTACTGTATCATTACAATAATGGATGAAAAGGTAAAAAAATCTGGGTTCCTTACTTTGGTCTTGCTTGTTATTCATATTTTCTTCCTTTTTCTTGTGAAAACTGGTCAGAAATAAAGAATTAGTTCTACCTAGAAAACAACAAGAGGAAAGTGAAGAATTTATAATAAAAAAAAATATTAGTTCAATGTTTTAAGGTTTTAAATTTTCATCTTATATTCTCTTATTTGATTTATCTTAAAAAAATTTACTAAAGTTCGTTGAGATTATTGTCACTGCTTCTTCCAATTTATTTTAAACAACCTATATATCTTTGTGTTAAGATTATTATTGTTCTTGTTTTGCTACTTTTCTTGGTTAATAATTGATTATGCATAAGCAAATAATATCATTAAGAAAAATATGAAAACATACCCACTTAATTAATAATTAATTAACCATCTTCAATTGATTTAATTTCATCAGGTGGAAGCTCTTCAAGTGGAATTAGAACGTGTGAAAGAGGAGAATAGTGATCTAAGATTGATGCTTGAGGTTCTAAGCAACAAACACAAAAACCTTCAATCCCAAATTCGAGATATAAACAAGGAATCGGAGCAAATAATAGGCTTCAATAATAATTCAATGCATATTGTTGACTACTCCACAAATTGTAAGAGACCAAGACTAGTAGAGTTTCCGACAGCTAAAAAACCATTACAAATCTTTGTCAGAACCAACCCCAACGATGATACTTTGGTTAGTATATATGCCCCCATTATTATTAATTAATTAATTACCATATATCAATTCATTTATTATGGAAAATAAACTGTACTATTTCCTACAAACAAAAATTTCCCCATTTACCGTATCAAAATTAATATATTTGGACATGTTTTATATGGTAAATTGTGATTCTTGTTTAGGGTTTTCTTTAAAAATAATCGTAACTTTTAATTTCGTTTAGTATCAAAACATCTTAAATGTTAGTTTCATCTAAAACGTTAAAAGAAAAAGTTGAAAATGATAAGAAGTAATTTTGACACAAATGGCCAACAATGAACCTATTTTATATTTCGACACATTTTTTTTAACTGATATTTGAAGACGGATTGGAGAGTATGTTATATAAAATTATTCACTAATACTCAAGTTTTACCATAAAGTTCACAAGGTTCAATAAATTTTGAATTCCGTTTTGATGATATTAGATAATAAGAGATGGATATCAATGGAGGAAGTATGGGCAGAAGGTTACCAAAGACAATGCTTCACCAAGAGCCTACTTCAGGTGTTCCATGGCTCCTAGTTGCCCAGCCAAGAAGAAGGTATAAGATATATGGATATCACACAATATAAACATTCAATATCTTGCATATTCTAAATTGGAATATGGTTACTCAAATTAGAGAACTATAATCAAGCAATAACAGAGAGTATGCTTCTGCAAACAACACTTAAAAGTGGTAGAAAGGGTATATTTTATGTGCATAAATTCAAGAAGTGTGGAAGTTATTGTGTTGATGAATGATTTGGATACAAACAAAAATTGTCTCATAAACTCTAATAACCTTGTTGCAATTTATGTTATTCATTATTGTAGGTGCAAAAATGCATAGATGACAAGTCTATATTAGTTGCAACCTATGATGGAGAACACAACCATGCTGCAATTCATGATTCTTTGATACCTTCTTCATCCACACCCAAAGGCTCAGTGGCTAATAACATTAATAATAATTATTGTAAAAACAATGATTTACCTTTTACAATCCTAGAAAATGATGACAAAAAATACTGGCCTCATCAAAGAGATTCAGTAAGACTATGTTGTGATGGTGATGTTACTATGCAAAAAAGTGACCATAGAGGCAACACCAAAATTGAAGAATATGCAAGTTCCTTAATCAAAGATCCTGAGTTCACTGCAGCATTAGCAGAAGCAGTTGCGCGCACCATCACTGGTCAGAGTAAGGAACAAGACCTAAACCTCAATTTGGGGCTTCCAGAAGAATGAGATATCATCAATTAATAATGCAACTACATGTATAGAGACTTTTTTTTAAGTTCTTCAATAGTGGCATAGTTTGTCAAATTAAGATGAATTATTATTATCCTTTTTGTTTTGGTAAATTGTTGTATTCAAAACTAAGCTTTATTAGTTCTAGGCTTCGATAGCTTAGGCTTTTGAGACAAATGATTATGTAATTTTTCTCCTCAGTGATTTCGTTCAATTATGTGACAAAAAATGAAACAGCAAGAAAGATGAAAAAAATGTAACTAGTTAGTCGCTTTGATAAATATATTTGAATACCAATAATGCTATTTGAATAATTAAAATCATTTACTAAGTGCTAACCAAATCTTTCAGTAGCAACAAAACCCATTCTCATCAAAAGCGCGTGAACACACGCTTACTCCTTCATGGTCGTCATCTTCTTCCTTCTCCGTTGTGGTTGTCATCGTCGCCTTCTTCTTCCTCCTCCGCCAGTGCCTCCTCCTCCTCCTCCTGCACAAATGCTTACTCCTTCGTGGTCATCATCTTCTTCCTCCTTTGTTGTGGTTGCCATTGCCTTCTTTTTCCTCTTCCATTCTCCTCCTTTCATGTCAGCATCATCATCATCTTTCTCTTTTTCTTCTTTGGTGTATTAAATAAAAATATAAAGGTATATATATCTAACCGAAATACAATAGGAAAATGAACCGAAAAAAATATCGAAAACATTATTAAATCATGTAAAATTCAAAAATTGAACCGAAATAAAAGTAATAATGAACTGAAAAATGAAAAGTACACCGAAACTAAGGAAAGCTGAATTGATTTAAAAAAGAATAAAAACTTAAAAAACTGAACCGAAATAAAATGCTATTCTTAACTAAGATAGAAAGTATTAATGAATCGAAATAAGTGCACAACGAATCTGAAAAAGTGAAATGCACAACGAAATCTAAAATGAACCTAAATATATTACTAAAATTAACCGAAATATACTATGTTTATACTCTATGCTTCCATTCCCTGTCATCATCGGTTCTAATCTCCTCTGTTTTTATTCTTTTTCTCATTGCACCACCCACCTTGTTATATCATTCTTCATCTTCTTAACATCTAGAACTCCTACTCTACAAATAAACATCAAATTTAAGAATAAAAGCAAGAAAGAAGAAGAATATGACCGTAAGAAGATGTTGATGACGATGAAGACGACGAGGAGGACGACAATGACAACGATGATGAAGAAGATAATTGCGATGATGAAGATGACAAATAAGAGACGACGATGGCGAAGAAGGAGAAGGAATGCTGAAGAATCAGAGAATTGCGAAGAAGAAGAAGATGACGCATGAGATAAAGTACGTGAAGTAATTTACTTGGTTAGGACTTCGCTGGTGAAAGTTCACCTAGAATTATTATTTTTCTATACATAATTTTTCAATGCATCAAACTTCGTCAAAACAACAATGAGTAATAAAATAGTTCAAATGTTAAATCAGAACTTCATAAATAAATGGACAAGTACAATGAATAACTTGCATTCTAACCAATATCTTAATATTTACATAATCAAATAAAAAAAAATTGGAAAATCAATATAGCTGCTTCTAAGTGCTCTAATATTAAAATAACAACTCAAATACTACCCTATCTTATGTGGAGGGAAAAAAAGAATATATATATAATAACTGGATCACATTTACATGGCTACTGCTCAGTAGACAGAAACTTCAAAATTAAAACATGGCAAAACCAAGTCAAATACCTTTTGTACCGAAATAATTCCTCATGCTGAGCATCACAAATCTGATTTCTGCAAGAATTGAGAATGAAATTAAGTTTAGATAATAAAAGCTAAAAAGACTATTTTGCATATAGATCTCAACATAGAAGAGGTTTTTTGGAAAGCTTACTGCTTAAAACTAATCAAATCTTGAGCCATTTTCTGCAAGCTTCACAATTCTTGCATTATATAATTCAAGTATCATATCATTAACTTATGGAAGTGTATGCTTCATCCATCCATCTAACCAGATTGAAGCTCCTAAGACTGTAATGGCTATTTAGAATCTGTGAGGCCTTAAGAAAAATGCATCTGTTCATATTGGATATCCCCGCTTTCGATGGCCGGCGGCATCACATTTTTGGACTCCTTAGGATGTACCTTCAGCTTCTCATTTTCTGCTTCCTTCTCGGCTTTCTTCTTATCGAATTCCATCTGCTTACAGTTTTCTTCATGCGCTTTGACGAACATCCTCACAAAGTTGAGCAGAGTAGATACAACTACAGCAAAATACAAAAGATTAAACAAATATATATTAAAAAAGAAATACCACTAAAGGTAAGGTTTATCCTTCATTTCATATGGTCATTAAAGTGTGATTTAGCATTAGTAATAACTAATAAGTACCCCATCATAGTTACACTGAGTACCTGAGACGAAGAGGAACAAAAGAATGATAGCAAAGACTAAATGATGGAAACTGATTACCTTGTTCAAATGGAACACGTGCTGGATCTTCTCCGAAGTACAAAGCCAATGCATCTGCATTTCTACCCTGGTACATCCATATTCAGAGTTTCAAACACATCATCAAACTTAGAGTACACATTTTTAGCACAAAACTAAAGTTAAGAGAGTAGAACTAGATCCATACCACATTGGCATAGAGTTGAGCCAAAGACCTCACTTCGGCTTCCCCATTAGCAAGAAATCCCTTTAGTATCTGAACATTTCCAAATGGAACAAACAATAAACAAAAGCTAAATACTTTATCATAATTAAAATGTATACAAAATAGATCTGAGAATATAAAACCAGTTACAAATCCCCTAACAAGGGTATATTATAGGCCTCAGGGATACTTTGCATCACTGATGATCCTGTATAATTGTGTGTGCCTGTGTGTGTCTATATGGACGTGTTTGATATAAAACTACTAATGTTCCTACACATAATAGCTTAAGCATTTTGAGGGGGAAAAAAGTGTTGCTACAGGATTTGATTTCAATTACCCCCCATGCCTCTAATTCAAATTGAATTGTAACAGAAAGTAAGGTATATTTATAAGCATTATGGAACATGAAGGCTCTATCAAATGCCTGTTAATATTCAGTGGCAGGATAAACTTTGATATTTCAGGCTTGAGTAACCCAAACCAAGCTCCTTAATAATATACTTATCCGAACTCACCAAATCGGAACTTTTGCACATCTGAACCCAGTTGAAGAATTTGCAATAAGAACCGGAAAATATATGTACCTGGCAGAAGTCTTCTGACACCGGCCCATCATTCTCTGATGCCGACAATTCCTGAACTACTTTCTCCAGTCCTTTACTAATAGCTTGCATTTCCTCTGCCAAATATTTCAATTGTATCTGTATGGTATACTCGGTTAATAAACAGCCTAATACCAATTTTCAAAAGAGTAAGATATGAAACCATTTGTTATGATTATGACAATACAATAAACAAAGAATGATACCTTTGTTGCACCCTCCAAATTCTTTAGGTCATGGGGGAATTCTAAAAGCTCCGGAAGCTTTTTAGCAATCACCTACAATTTCTCAACCATCAAAATAGTTACCATCTGTATTATTTCACGGGAAAGTGGTATGCACAAAGATGTAACCGGTACATTAGATGTTAAAATTCATTCGGACTCGACAATTCACTAATACATTTGCAAGTTCCAACAAGAGCAGAATGCAAGTGGGTTGTATACCAATGAAATAGTTTGCAAACCAAGATGAAATTTCGATAACTCAATACACATCGCTATTATGCTAAACTATACTAATTATCTTTTTCCTCAGGTTCATGCTTCTAGTTCTTTACTTTACTGATAAGAATGTGAAGGGAAAAAGAGTTAAGTAGCCAGATTCTGATTCTCAAATAGTTAACAGCCTTCAAACTTTCTAGATGCAAATGCATTCATCTTTCTCTTTAGTACTCCATCAACTTTGTTGATGCATTAAACCAAGGCACCAACCAATTCACGTGAAATTAAAACACTAATGAAGGTGTTTCACAAAAAGAAAATATAATCTTATGTATGGTTTGTACATGAGAAAATAGATGTGCGAGGAAGAACAGGTTCCTGTAAAAAATCCAAGGTTGATAAATGTACCTTACAAAGATAATGCATAAGAGTCATCTTGTTGTTCTTGGCTCGTGTATCCGTGAGTTTAAGGAGACTATCCAATCGAAATCCAAGTGCGGAACCTGCATTAGTCTTATAAGTTAACTAGTAAGAAAGCAATCAAGATTGCAACAACACAGCTTTCCATTAAAATTTCAATCATGGATGAACAAAACTAAGGAAATGGAAAATACTTTCCGCATGATGAAGATAACTTATATGACTATATATGGATTAGCCAAAAAGTCCAAGTTTGCTTGTCTGGTTTGCAAAAACATTTATAGTTTTCATTTTCATTATTTCCCTTCTTAAGAATTCCGTGACGTTTTCATTTTTTTCCTCTCTCTTTTATTTACAAAATCATGAAAACAAATAACACTGAAAATAGAACCAAAAAACATTTTCACAAACCAAACAGGCTAGCTTTTAAATTTTTTCTTGGTTATCTACACAATTTAGGGTGGTGAAGGCCAAAACTTTAGCTCACCTCTTGCAGTTCCGTAGTTCAAAGCGTTGCCAAGAGAAAGAATGGTCTGCATGATTCTTTTCAACTTGACTGAACTCCGGATCTGATACACACAATAAAAGAAGCTGAATAGTGATGGCTAAGGAATTAGTTGAATTATATGTACACATTTCTATGATAAAATATTCATAACTCAAATTTCATAAATAATAGTATATTGTAAATCTAATGCTGGTATACTATCAATGTAAAATATTTTATAAAAAAGTTTAATTGTGTGTAAATAAATTAGTAAATGTATGAGTTTTATATTGTTGTAAAATTTTATTACATTGATAATATATTGAAATCATATATGAGACCATTCTGTTAAAATTATTTCAATATATTTTTACATAAAACTATTATAAGTTTAGTGCATTTGATAAATGTGTGATTTTTTTTAACCTTGCAAGGGTAAACATATTATTTTAAGAGATAAGAATACATGAGTAACCTCTTCAGAAGCACTGTTCACAATATTCAAGTCTCTCTTGAGTTCTGAAACCTACAAGAATATGATCCAGATCCCAAGAATTAGAAAACAGAATAATGTAATAAAATAAAATTTAAGAAAAAAAAAAAAGATTGCATGATTTTCTTCTCACCTGAGAGTTGAATTGAATTTTAAAAGAGAAAACTCTTAGCTTGTTTTCAACTCTGGGGACTTTCATTAATTCCAAGAAGAACTATGGTAAGATTCAAAAGTAAATTAGAACAAATCAGGAGAAATCGAAAAATAAAAAGATAACTATACTAACAAAATCTGGAAAGTATTTCAAGAAACTAAGCTCAAGTTTACTATACAATAAAGCTTCATCTCCAATACAAATAACATCTCAAATTAATTTGATGAGTCTAGTTACATGATTCGCCAGCAATAATTAACCTTTTTTTATTATATCATCAGTGCTAATCATCTTACGATAAGAAATTCGCTAGTTAAAGATAAGTATAAGAAAAGAGTAGTTAGAAATAAGTAAAATCCACTCACCTGTTCACACCTTCCTAAGTGCTCCTTATCTCCCGTATAGTTCTGCATATAAAGTATGGCTACAGATCAATTAAACTAAGATTGTTGCAAACCTAGTGATTCTTAGCCTACGATATGAAGTTCGAGTTGAAGAAGAGAACAAAGTTTTTGATACCTTGAGTTGCTCCATCTCTTCCTTGGTTGGACAGAACTTGATGAGGTTTTCAACCTGATCAATATCTAACACCGATTCATCCAATTCTAGCACAGAGCTCTGAGAGACATTGGTGTAAATAATGTCAAATGACAATCTCATAAAACTTGTAATTATAAGTTAAACTCAAATGTTCATGAACATAGCATTCTGATACCAAAAGTGTATATATATATATATATATATCCATAAGCATCTACTACTTAGGAGTTTGAAAGTGTGTCAGAGAATGAAGTTTTTCTTGGATCTAACATTAAATGTAAAATGCTCAGAGCATGATGGCACAAGGAATATCTCACCATTAGATCAGCCAAAGGTATTTTTACTTTTGAAAGCATGATCTCGCAGTTATATGCACGCCTGAGTTCAATCTGCATGATAACATTGATCCTTTATTAAGATCTCAAATTCTATAAAAGAACAAAATATTGACAATAATTTAACTGAAGAACTGAGGTCTTAATGAAAGGCATGGATTCTTTATTTGTGGCCCTATTGGAACAAAAGAAATGAGGAGAAAAAGCAACTTTTCTGCTGTCTTAAATAATGGTGAAGATTAGTTGATATATTATGGCTGCGTTTGATAAAGCTTTTAGGGGAAGTGCTTGTGCATATTTTGCATTTGGTAAATAAAAAAAAAATCTTGTACTTTTGAAAGCACCTCTGAAGATACTTTTCAAAATTAGCTTGTGTTTTTAAGGTTATAAAGTCTAATGTAACCGTATATGTATATTAATGAATATCCACATTTATTTTTACTCTATATTACATTTATGACTATTAAAGTCATTTTAATTTTTAAAAGCAATTTTACCAAACATATCTACTATAACTTTCGGAAGGCCAAAGCTTTACCAAACCGTGGCGATATAACTAGCCTGGTACTACCAAAAGGCAAAAACAAAAGGCATACCAGTTGGACTTTTTCCACTTTCTGTGCAGAATGGAGACTTGATTTTCCTCCTTTTGCATCAGAATTTGGAGCAGTAGCAGAGAAAAGAGACTCAAGTTCTGTCATGTCAAACTCTGGAGTCCTAGCACCAAAAAGATTTTAAAAGAAAAATGATAAATAAATAACAATGAGAAAATCACATGATCTTGGAGTCACTCACTTATAACTAACACCAGAGAAGGCTTAACACGCAAGTCATACCTTGAAGCTTCATCAAGTTTTTGTGTCTCAGCCCATAGACTTCCTTGCATGACCCTTGTTAACTTTAACCAATGGTAAGGTTTCAGATTGCTCTTTTTAATACAAATACCTTTCGAATTAGCTCGCAGCAGGCCACGTCCTTTCCCAGGCAATCCAGGAACAGCAGGCGGCCCAGGAACTCCAGGCGGTCCAGGAATGGGAGGCAGTCCAGGAGCTGGAGGAGGTCCGGGAACTGGAGGCACATTAGCATTACCTTGCGATGAGCAAGAGCCAGATCTTGTCAATCCATTTGGAAGTGGAGGTGGGGGTACAGGTGGAACATTTGCAGAAGCAGAAGCCGGAGGAGGAGGCGGTAGTGGAACTTGTGATGTAGGAGGAGGTGGGGGAGGGGGACGAGACACTGCAGAAGGAAGAAGCCCAGACATTGGAGGAGGAGGAGGAGGTATTGTAGATGATGAGATCTGTCCGGTTGACAGTGGAGGTGGGGGAGGTGGAATAGGCACAACAGCAGCCTTGTTCATACTAAAGGGTCCATCAGCTGAAGCTGATGAGGTCTGTCTGGCTAAAGATGGAGGTGGAGGAGGAGGAGGAGGAGGAACATGGGTAGGAGTAAGTAATGTTTTCTGGGCTTTATCTTCTAGTTTGTTTTCAAGGTTATGTGTATCAGTAGGTTGTATTGACTTTGCAACAGGCTCACTTTGAGGAGGTGATGAAGGTGCAGATGGAGGACGGGAAGGAGCAACCACAGGAGCATTGAGTCCAAAAGTCTTCTCTATGGTTGCAACAGCATCCACCGAAGGTTTTACCGGGGAAGATGTATGCAATATCTGTGGGGTTGGTGCTACAACACATTCAGAACTATACTCTGCCGATTTCGACACCTTTGAGTCTGGACTACCAGACACAGGAGATTTCACTGCAGGTGTGACTTGTCCTTTGATATCCTTTGGTGCATCATCCTGCAACACAGACATTATTCCAAGAGCTGATGATGAACTCGGAAATCTTGTGATAGCTGAAGGTGAACCTGATGCCATCGCAGGTCGAATTGCTTGATGCGCCGGTGGAGATATGCTTTTAGTAGCCTGAAGAGGAACCTGCAGTTCTTGGGATTCAGTCATCTTTTTACTTGTGGTTGCATCAACAGGTGGCTCAAGTGAGGGACTCTGTTGTTTCCTCTGATCCGTAAATGCGAGACTCTTAGTATCCGGTCTTGAGAACATCATTGGTTCTAATTCTCGGGCCTTTATTGAATTTACATCCTGAGATGGTTCAATCAAGGGAATAGACTGTTCCCCCTGAGGCATAGATGTTGAACTCTTTGTCTCACTTTTAAGTGATAGCTCTGACTCTAATGATTTAGTATCTTTTACCTTAGACTCTAATGGTCCAATCTTCTTTTCCATTGAATTAGCATCGGTAGATGGTTCAATCATCGGAATAGATTGTTTCTCCTGAGCCATAGATGTTGAGCTCTTGGTCTCACTTTTAAGTGATGCCTCCTTCAATACTGATGATTCAGTATCCTTTACCGTGGACTCTAATGGTCTAATCTTTTCCATGGAATTAGCCTTGATAGATGGTTCCACCAATGAAATAGACTGTTTTTCCTGAGCCATAGATGTCGATGTCTTGGTCTCATTTTTAAGCAATTCCTTTGATTCTAATGATTCAGTATCCTTCATCGATGACTCTAGTGGTTCAATCTTCTTTTCCACTGAATTAGCATCAACATACGGTTCAATCGAGGGAATAGACTGTTTCCCCGGAGCCATGGAAGCAGAAAACTTACTGGCAATGGATGGTTCAGGGAAGGGACTACATTGTTTCCTCTGATCTATTATGGATGTGAGACTCTTGGAATCAATTTCTGACAACACCTTTGGTTCCAATTCCCTGACTTCCTCCTTTGAATTTGCAACCACGGATTTGGTTAAAGGAATTGATTGTGTGCAAGAAGTCATAGATGAAGGACCATTGGAATCAAGCAATGATTTTCGCTCTAGTGATTCATTATCCGTTTCCTTTGACTCTAACATTCCAATCTTCTTTTCCATTGAGTCTGCAACACTGCTTGGTTTCATTACAGGAACAGACTCTTTCTCCTGAGCCATATATAGAGGATACTTGGTATCATTTTTCGACAATGCCTTTGTTTCTAATGGTTCAATCCTTGAAATAGCAGAACTTGAATCTGTTGAGGGAGTAAGATGTGTCCCCAGACCCACTGGTGTGAGAGTCTTAATGTTACTTGCCGGAACTACATGTGTTTCCAGTGAATCTGCCTTCAAATCACTTTCTGGCATCTTCAGTGGTTCGGGTTTAGATCTTCTATCATTTTCAAACAATGCCCCTGACTTTAATGAATCAGTATCCTTTTTGCTTGATTCCAACAGTGCTGAATTTGCATCAGTTGATGTGGAAATAGATTGTATGCTTTGAGCCTCAGATGTAGGATGCATGGTGTCATTTTCCAACTTTGCATTGGATTTTGCAACCGTGGATGGTTCGGTTAAGGGAGTTGATTGTTTCCCTTGAATAATAGAAGTAGGAAACTCAGCATTATTTTCCATTGATTCAAATGCTTCTACCTTCTTTTCCAGAGAAACATCACCAGATTTGAGTGAAGACATAGCAAGTGTCCCCTCAAATTTGGAGTCAGGAGGACGCTTCACATCAACTTGTGTCTTGGAATCGAGTGCAGATCCTCCATGCAATGAATCCTTTCGCAAGTGGCCAGTTCTGGGAGAAGGTGCACCATCCAATTTTTCCAGAAAGATATTTGATGCTGCAATTGTCTCGAGCCAGTCAATATGGCTGAAAATCTTTTTAACCTTAGCAAATGCTTCAATCGGTAGGCCATCCTTCTCCTCGAGATAAGGCAGATCAACTGAAATAACAGAAGATTTTGTTTCCATATCCGAGAAAAGAATCTGCAGCCCGAAACACAACATGCACTCCGTAAAGATTTAAGACATTTTTGCCATTAATTGTTACTTAATAGAAATAGAAGCAAGGAAAAAGATGACTACCTCTACTCTTAAATCTTTTGGGAATTGGTCTTTAGTATCCCATAATATGTCAAGGTCATCACGGTTAAGCATCAAAATATTTGACCTTATGAATGCTGTGTTAAACATCACACGAAACATCATTTTTTCACGATCCAAATCATTTTCTAGAGTAATACACTCAAGAACAACATCACCTTGAACATGACAATGTAAGTCCATCTTAATCAGCTCTGTATCAGCCTGCAACAAATAAAAAACCAAAAATAAACAAAATAATGTAGAATAAGAGTAAAGTAGAACATAATAGATCTTTGTTTAAGAACTCTACCTAACCATGACCAGATAAAGAAAACGAAGAAAAAACATGCTTCTATTTTAATCTGAGTTCAATAGTGCTGATTGATCATATCCTGTGGTGTACAAAGAGAATAAGAAACAAATTTTTAATTGCAACTAATAACAGAAAATATTTACTAAAATTCTGATATTTTTGTCTTTAACACGAATTGTGAAAAGGCATAAGTGCATATCATTGCAAAACAATTAGCACACTCTCAGATATCCCCCTTTTTCTAACATTCTGTTCATACTGAAAACAGTCATTTCTTCAGACCCAATCAGAGACACCAGATGCAACTGTTATGGGGAATATGAAAACATTATTACAATAAATAATCCTTAAAAGGAATGAATATCGTTTAACTTAACTTGAGTTCATAATTTTGGGTAAGGAAAACTGCATAATTGTAGGAAAAGTAAAAAGGAAATGACATCAAGGGAGATTAGGCATACATATTTATATATTATCACCCTCTTTGCAGGTATGAACTACTTTGATATAAGACGCCCACAGCATCAACTATGGTTTAGAATATTATACAGATTCTAGAATAAACATCCCAATACAAGATGCAAGAACAAAACAAAGGGAGATAGTTTCATTGTCTTGAATCATAGTTCTGAATGAATTGTGTGGAAACAGAATTTTAGAATAGAGTAAAAAGACAAGTGTCACCTGCTTGTAATACCGAACAAGTTTGCTCCTTTTTGGAGTTGAAAAGAGAACTTTGGGAGTCCGATCAGCTGCCATAAAAGGGTCCTGTCCATATATCCGACATATAGGACGGCAACCACCCTCTCCGTCCATATTAGGAATGATTCTTATAACTACGCAATCCAATGTAACTGCTCTATCTAGAGGAGGCCATTCTGAACCAACATTTCTTCTTGATATATATTGAAGATACCTCAGTTGTGAAGGCAATGGATTCAATGGTGACATCAACAGCAAAAGCTCCATCGGAGCTTGCTTGTATATCATTTCTAATGTTTTCTGCTCTCCCGTGAACTGCTTTCTATAAATCAAGAGTGAGGCTAGCATAAATGCTAAAACGGGCCATCCACCTCGTTCACAATGCATTAAGATAATGTTTTGTAGCCCAAGCTGAAGCCAGTTTTCACATGACCTCAGGAAATGGTGGATCATCTCCATGGTGAGTATCGGGCAACCTTCATACTGTCGAGGATAGTCCATCACAGTCACATCATAGTCAAACAAAATACTAGAAATCTGGCTTTGATTTTCTCCCTCCCCCATGTTGAACACCATATATGAAGCTTCGGGGAAGTGATCATAAAGTTGCTCAATTATCCCTCCTATATGTACTTTATATTCATCTTCATCCATAATATCAGTCGTAAAGCAATAATCAAAGACTGCATACATAGCAAAAGAATAAAATAAATAATCTCAATGAGATACATGTGATATGTAGATCCTTTTAAGATAATGAAATGAACAAATGCCACATGGGAGAAACAACAACAACAACCACCAAGTCAATTCACATTAGACGGGGTTGGCAACTATATGGATCAAACAATGCCATAGTGTATCATTGTACGATTGACAAGTAAAATCTGTCTTTCTAAATGATTTTGCTAAAGCTTTCCTGGTTGCTTTCTACCTCCAGATATCGAGATATCCTCACTCAGGTATACTCTTCTTATTGGGGTTTCAATAGTTCATAACCAAACCACCTAAGACAAAACTCTACCACTTTTTTCCACAATAGGTGCTAATCCCATTCTCACTCTTATGCATTATTTCCTAAGTTTATCTTAGTTGTCTACTTATCAAGCACATTCTCATATCTACAATGTGGAAGTTATTTATGGTTGGTTTTAATTCTACTGCCGAAAAGTAATAAGTATATCACAACACATCTCTTGTAGCTGGGTTGTAAAATTCTTCCTTAAGATCAACTAATAAGAAAAGTGCCCACATTCTGAGAGACATACCAAAATGCATCTCCTTACACACATCAAGCATGTAAATTTCAGTCACCATTCACTAAAAATCATAAAAGGACAATATATTGTAAATTAGGAATACTGATTGCACAAAGAAAATTTAAACCTGTCCACATTGGTGGGAAATATCAGTGTTTCATATCAACTACATGGAGGCTCATTTATTTCATTTTATCTTGATCCCTTCCACTAGTTATATCTATGTCTATAAGAGAAATTCATGCATAAACAATATGATTGAACAGCAAGAATCAGACTTCAATGATCTTATATTGTACAATAAAAATGTAAGAAATTCATGCAATTCCTACCATTCACTCCTAAAATCAACAAAATAAACTATACATACCACAACATTTCACCAGCAAAAAATAGCACAAAGATGAAAAACCTGACTGTATATTGTTTCACTTCCACAAGAACCAATGAGCCAAAGCAGAGAGAACTTACCATAAACCCTCTCACTGATTTCTAGAAGCCCCTCTGGGGGTTTCTTATAGAAGAACTTGCGGAGCAATGCCATTGTTGTCTACAAGATCCAAAAGGGTATGCTGTCACCCCTAACTTGTAGGACCACCTCTATGAGTGCCCCATATCAACCCACATTGCATCACAAGCGCGGG
>JASCZI010271894.1:111707-158165 GCA_036250425.1 Stylosanthes scabra
TCACGATGGGGCATATTGGGACGAGGCGAGACGGGCCAAATTATCATCCCTAATTGTTGGTTCATATTGGCTCCGTTGTTCCCTTAGAATTTTTCATCTCCTATAATCAAAGTTATGACGTATGACAAATAATTTAGAGTAACTTATTTGACATGAACATTAATAAAATTTTCCGTTGACCACAAAATTAATTATTATTTTGAAATTTTAAAGCCCTTCAAAAAATATAACTCGGAAATCATACAAAAGGGCCAAATTTGTAAATTAACAGAAGAAAAAGTTTTAGACTTAGCAATTTTAATTTGTAGTAGTCAATTTTTTTGTCCGTAACTCACAATATTTTTAATCTATTAGTCTCGGATTATACTTTTATTTTTAGTTAACACAACTAAATTTTCGCAAAAAGTAATAAAATATGTTAGTCCCGAAATACTACCATTATTAAAAAAAAATGAACTTAATAAAATGCTAATGAAGTAACCAAAATGATTAAAAAAAAAAAAAGAAAAAGTTATATAACTATATATTTCTTATTCTAATGAATAATTCAGGAAAATTGAGAAAGAATGAACAACCTAGTAAAAGAGCAACTTTAACTTAATGCCTAAGATGAAACATTCATACTACTACCGCCATCTTCAATTTTTCTTTTAATTTAATTATTGATACCAACACTACTGTATCTAAATTCTATATTTGTGTATGTGAACTACCAGCACTTATTTAATTTCCTAATTATTTTAACTAGAAAGACATGGAACATTTGGAATGCATGAAGAACATGTCCCTTTTGCATTTTTGCATGATGCTTGTGTCTTGTCTCCATTGGTGGATGTTATATTAATCCCTTGCAAGTTAATGTTGGTGCATCCAAAACTGGCATCACAATTAAGTTGAACTCCATCTTTAGAAGTTGAGGTCCCTCTCACTTCAAGAAAAGTAACATCACTCACTTTTACAGCTTTATCATTCTTCAATTTTTTTGCTTTAATATCATCTGGTTCATATTGTTGGTCAATAATCACAGGGTTATCCACGGCATCCACTATGATATTCTCAAATATAATGTTTTTAGCATATCCAGATCCTCCCTGATTTAATATAGAAAGGAAAAGAAAAAAAAATATACAAATTATTAAACATGATTGGGGATTTCATAAGTGAGTAAACTATTAAAAATATCTATGAATTATTATTAAGTTATTGATAAAAGTACTTTGTAAGTTTTTTTAATGATAAAAATATCTTTAAGATGCATGTAAAAAAAATAATAAAAAAAAATACAAGCTTTTTTTAAGTGGCAAATGATTTATCTCTTCATCAAATTACTTGTGTCGTGCGCTAAATCGAATAGCCTAAGGAAGGATATTGCATAAATGTGGAAGAAAAAAGGAGGTATTCAACCAGGTTTGCAAATAAGGGTGGAGGAAATGTATTGGGAATGGGAAAACATGAAATTTTGGAGTGACCGGTGGATTGGGGAGAAACCTTTGAAAGAAATGTTCCCGAGGCTGTTTAATATTTCAACTCTGAAGGATGCTCAAGTCAGTAAATGTGAGGTGTGGCTGGGTATAATTTGGGCCTCGAACCTCCAATGGCGGAGGGAATTTTTTTAGAGTGAGTGCACACACATAATTGAGTTGCAATCCATATTAGATTCTGTTTCTCTTACTGCAGGGATCAAGGATGGGCCAACATGGATACTAAGTTCAGATGGACAATATTCTATAAAATCCTTTATGATGACGGTGATTGGAAAATACCTTGGAGTACCTACATTGAAGCATGTGTTTGATGAGATGTGGCGTAGACTTGTGCCACCGAGGATTGAAATGTTAACTTGGTTCATTCTCATGGGAGGATTGAACACTAAGGATGTGCTCGTGAGGAGGAACATTATCCCTGATGGTGAAGATATGTGCGTTTTGTGTACTACTGAGAAAGAAACGGTAAATCATTTGTTTTTATATTGTAGCTTTGTAACAAAATTATGGTGACTGTGTATATGCTTGGAAAAGGTTTCTTGGGTGGGCTGTAGAGAAATTACACATTGGTTTGAGTCATGGATATCGTAGGAGGTTCAGTTTTTTAAAAGGAGAAAATGAAAAATTCTGCTATTTGTTATTTTGAAAACTAGGACCATGAAATTTTTTTAGATTAAGGATCAAAATTAGCTAACATGCTGGCATCAAATGAATATTTTAGTGAATCAATGGAATGTAAGGAAAAATAAGGTAGAAAGAATAGAAGTATAAAAAGGCCCCAGTGAAAATTTTAAAAATTAGGCTTGGTGGGCATGCTGTTTATATAACTCGGCAAATGGGAGATACTTGATAGGGTATGCCACAAATGAGAAGGAAGAGTTTTGGATGCTGGATGAAGAACTCGGTACTGAAAAATTCTAAAAAGAAAGCCTACATTTGTGGAAATGTGGAATCAATTTAGTTCCTACTAGAGGAGACACACGTGGTGGAAGAGAACATAATGGTAATGGTGCACAGAAATGATATCGTGGACTAGGTACATGGAAACTTGTTAATTAATTGGGAGTCGAGATTCTTAAGGAATAGGATTGCTATCTTAAAGAAGAATTTACATGCATTGAATTCAGGTTTGCACAGACTAAATACTTCAAATAGAGGAGTAGGTGGTGCGACTTGGCGATACAGAAGGATTCAAGATGGACACAGTGGTGCGGTAAAGCCTTGCAATGTGGCTAAAAGAATGAAGGTGATTAAATTTAAAGATAAAGATCAAGCAGAGACACTAATTGGAATTAATTCCTTGAAGTGGCTCTTGGCACAGCCCTGGTGCATTAGGTGTGAACAAATACTTTGGTGATTTGTTATAGGTGCAGGCATGGAGTGGGAATGTGTTTGTATGGGTGCTTTATGGATAGTTTGTAAACTTTTGGTTGGGTTTTGACTCCGTGATGGCAATGCCAAAGGGGATTCAATGGCCACAACGACTCTCTCTCCTCATTTGGGTCGAGAATAAATCAAACTTTTTTTTAAAAAAATCAAATTACTTGTTCATTTGATTAGAAATTTTATGGAAAAATAGTGCTACAGATGATAACTCATATATTCTGTAGGTGATCACTTTTATTCTTTTTGGATGATAAGCATTTAGAAAAGAATTTTATTTTGATACATGTAAATGTTTTACATATTCCACAATTACATTAATTCTTTTAATAACTATTCACACAATTAATATTGAAGGTAGTTAATTTTTTTTAGGTAATATTACATAATTTGATATATGTATAAAATTATTATACACTAACAATGTATAGAAGTTAATATTTTGGAAAGAAATAGAATTTTTTATATTTAAATATTTATTCTATTTATCAAAATAAATATTTTTATGAAAATTTACCAAATAAATATTTTTATACAGACTTAAATAAATCCAGTCGTGTTGTGTGAGAGGGCGACATTGGCACAATTTTACATTTTCCGTCACACTTGTAAGCGAGACTCATTTTTAAACAAGAAACTTTGTTTATTTCAAATCAGTGTCTTTGCAAGTGCGACTAGCTTTATAAAAAGACAAAAAACTTATTCTGAATCACATTCTTTCACATGTACATGTGGATCAAACATTTCAAAAAGGTTGATTTGTAACATTTTTACACTTTCCAATACACATCGTAAGCTTTTCAAGATGTTGACCTATATAATAAAAAATCAATGATCTACATCCATGGCAGATCATTTGATTTTTATTATTTAAATATATTATGAATAATTTGAATGATATCTCTAATCTTTTTGCCATCTACCATAGAGATCATGGCTTTTTATTGTTTATGTCAAAATCTTAGAAGCATACATTGTGAATTGTGAATTGAGAAAGTGTAAAAATATTATTGATCAACTTTTTTTGAAATGTCTAAGTTAAGGTGCTTGACCCTTTTTGTAAAGTCAGCCCCGTTGTCTCAGTTGGAGAGACTGGTTAACAACGAGTCTCGCATGGTGAGACTGGGTAACATAAAAATGTGTCAATGTCGTCTTCTCATCCAGCGTGAGTGAATTTATTTCAGCCTATCTCTTTTTTTTTTCTGATAGTGGCGCTGCTAAGAATATTTATTTTAGTAAATTTTCATAAAAATAATTATTTTGATAAATATAAAAATATTCCAGTATAAAATCATTAAATTTTAAGAATAAATATCTTATTTCAATTATGTTTGAAAAAATGGAATAAAAATAATTTGATCTTTATTTAAAACTCCTTTTTGAGGATATATAAAAGGTACTTTTGTTAATAAATTTAGGTGAATTTGAAGGCATATATGTCAAATAATATAGATGTTTAAAAATTTTAGATATCATGATTAATTTTATTTGTCACATCTTTTCATGTGTATATGCATCAAAAATCAATGATTACCATTAAATATCTGTACTTTTTACATCTTTACATTTGTACCTAAGGTAGCGTTTGGTAAGGGAGACTAAGACTGAGACTAGGAGACTAGGACTCAGTATTGCGTTTGTCGTTGGACGGAGACTAGAACTAAAATTTTAGTCTTAGTCCCCAAAATTCTAGTATTTCCAATACCTCCAAATAATGGGGACTGGGGGACTAAAACTTTAATAACATTTCTTTCTTTCAATATCCTCATTTCACTCTCAAAATTCAAACTTTGCCCTTCATTAAAATTAAATTAGGGCTTCATCACTCTCTACACAAAGCTGTTGGCACCTCCCCAGATTATCAGCTATCTTCACTCCTCCTTACACAGCACCCTCACAGTGGGTCATCGCCCCTGCTCATTGTAAGATCCTCAAAGCTATGCATTCCCAAAGAGAGAGATTCAATACATGCTTCTTCATTTAATTCTAATTTATTTTGATTTTGTTATTTTTTTTTTTCAGGTGAGGAGCGTGGAAGATGGGTTTATGGGGTCATGGCACCCAGGTATAGTTATACACTCTGGCAAATAAAAACATCATGTGAGATATGACAATATATTGAAAGATGATGGATCAAGCTATGTTGTTGATGCGATTGCTGTTTCACTGGTTGTGGATAGTGTTAGTGTTTCAAATTCTAATATTGAGTGTGGCTATATTAGGCCAGTGCCTCTATTGTTTGAATTTGGTGGATGAGAGACTGACTGGATGATTAAGACTGGAAGACTAAGACTAAATTTAGTTTGGATATTGTGTTTGGTTTGAAGTGTACTGAAATGAATTGTGTAGAGACTAAAATAGGTTAAATGACTAAAGTAGCTCTCCATATACACAAAGCTTTTCCCCTTTCATGCTTCTTTGTCTCATCGATTCCCTTTCCCTTCTTCAACTAGACAAAGACAGCTTGTTATGTAGATTTTGGTTTTTATTTTTGCATAAAAATTAAATTGCCAAAATCCGGATAAGAACTTTGAATTTCAATTTCTCATAGAGATCTATAGCAAGTGTGATGATTAAAAGTAGAGGCAGTAACATAGGACAACTTCTCACACTCCTCAATCAATTCAAAAGAACTCATTTCCCCCGGCTTTCAATTGTCTGCAAATTCATCCTAATCATGAGTTATCCTCAAATGATGGATCCCAAATTTCATCTCATTACCCAAATCAGGGACGAATACTCTTCTCTCTTCCATTCCATTGCAGTGATAAAAAAAGGTCTTCCCAAATGGAGGTCTAATACACCAAATTCAAACAATAGAGGGATTAGCCTAATGTAGCCACGCTCAACACTAGAATCTGAAACACTAACACCATCCATATCCAGTGAAACAACAACCGCATCAACAACATAGCTTGATCCATCATCTTTCAATACATTTTCATAGCTCACATGACGCTTTTGTTTGTCAGAGTGTATAACTATACTTGGGTGTCATGACCCCATAAACCCATCTTGCACACTCCTCGACCTACAAAAAGATAACAAAATCAAAATAAATTAGAAGTGAACGCAGAAGCGTGCAGTGGATCTCTCTCTTCGAGGATGCATAGCTTTGGGGATTTTTTAACGAGCAAAGGGGATGGATCACTGTGAGGACGCTGTGTGAGGAGGGGCGACGGCAGCTGACAATCTGGGGAGGCTTCGGCAGCTTTGTGTAGACAGTGATAAAGCCCTAATTTAATTTTTATGAAGGGCCGAGTTTAAATTTTGAGAGTGAAATGAGCGTATTAAAGAAAAGAAGTGTTATTAAAATTTCAATTTCAGTCCAAGTCTCTAATCCTCCAGTCTCCATTATTTGGAGGTATTGGAATTACTGTAACTTTTGACACTGAGACTAAAATTTTAGTTCTAGTATCCGTCCAACAAATACAATACTGAGTCCTAGTCCCTCAATTTCAGTCTCAGCCCCCCTTACCAAATGTTATCCAAGAGAGCACTTAAGAACATCTCCAATGCAATGTTTTAATTTAATATCAACTTGGACCCAAATAATGCTACATCAATATTTGTGGGACCATGTGTTACTTGATACTACATTTATGATTAATAACTCCAACACATAGTGTTAATTCAATTTAAATTTTATTTTATTTTTAATTATTTTAAATAATTTTTAATTAAATTGTGAAAACTAAGCTAAAATTATAATTTAAAATTTAAACAATTAATTATATATCATATTTAAAAATACTACAATTAATAATAACATACTTTAAAAAGTTACAACATTAAGCATAATAATAACTTTAGAATTTTGTAAATAATTAAAAAAAGAATTTATGTCGAACTGATTTGAATCCATTTTTCTATGGAATTGATAGAAAAATAATTAAAAATTTATAAAACAAATTTTTAAAAGAAAAAAAATAAAATGAATGATTGAGTTCATGCTTGAGTACATATTCTATTATTTATTTAGCTAAACTATAACTGTTAAAATAATAATGTTAAATTGCATAATGAACTCTCAAAAATGATATGGTATTAACATACCAGTATTATTTTTTCTCTTTCTTTCAATGCATAATAAAGTATCAGTTTAATTCATTTGTCTTTCTAAAAAAAATTGATACTCCAAAATGATTTCATTTGAGATGCTCTAAATTTAAAAAATAATTTTTTTCAATGATTTAATAATTCGATGATATTTTTGGTAATTTACTCTCTTCATAAGTCTATTAGAAAAATGATTCCCTCTAATTCTTAGATCATACGTATAGTGCATGTTCTAAAAATGTTACTATTCCATCTTAATTCTTAGATCACACACACAATCATATTAATTTATTTTCAAATTAATTTGCTCATATATGGATAACTAAACTAGATACTTATATTATTACCTTCCATGTCTTAATTCTTGCCCCATTTGTAGTTCCATTGAAGGTACAATTTCTTACTTGTATCTCTTGTGCTGTTTCATAGGCTCCATCCTTTCCAAGGCTTCCAATACTTAAATCACACATATATATGATCAGATTTTTTTTTTTTTTTAAAAAGTCGAGCTTTAGTATATATGGGTATTAGACAACTATCTTTTTTGTGTCTGAGAAAAACTCAAACTCAAACTCAAAATCTCTTACAACAAAGGAGGAGGAGATAATGTATATTAGCTACGGCTCATGGACACATTATTAGACAACTTGAATACAAGAACATGTACCATTTATTTAATTAACACATACCTGATTCCATGGCCAGGTCCACAGTAAATAGAAGACACATTGATGAAAGTGGAACCGTCATTAATGGCAATGCAGTCATCGCCTATATAACAAATAAACCTTAAATAAAGTTACACATGTAAAATTTTAACTCCATAATAAGCATATGTGTAATAATAGATATTGATTTTTTTTAATAAAAAATACTATATTCTATTTTTTCCAATTAATAATAACTAATATAACAATAGTCACTAACTCATTCTTTTGTTTATTAAATATGTATAGAAGAAAAAATAAGTAAATTAAAATTAGCTGAGATAGAAGTAACTTATAACTTAATTAAAAGATTGTGAGTTTAAAGTTTGGAAATATATATTTTTAATAATTATATATAATGAATGGTATTTTAATATAAGTGAAAAATAAAAATAAAATTGCCGCGGATTAATATAAGTGGAATAAAAAACTAAATATAAGTTTTTGTGGGTTACCTGTTTTTATAGTAGAATTCGTAATAATGATATTGGAAGAGGCAGAAATGTCAATTCCATCGGTGTTTGGGCTTTGCTTTGGTGCACTAATTCGAAGATCACTGATTTTTGAATTTTGACATTGGTTTATACTTATATGATTTCTTGGACTATTAACATGATTCAATGACCTAACATCTAAGTTTTCACACCCATGAAAATGCAAAGCCTGCAAAAAAATTCCCAACAAAATGCTCTCAATTAAAATATATCTGATTTGAAACAATAAATATCTCTAAATTGAAATCGCAAAACCTTTAAATTAGCGTAAATTAGTTTAATTTTACAAGTATATTTAGTTATGTACTTGACAAAAACTACATTTTACACTAAAATGTTCATTAAATGACTTACTGTTGGCCTGTTACATTTTTTACAATCCCACCACGAAGCACCTTGACCATCAAGTTGTCCACCTCCATTGATAACAGGACCATTTATGTCTGAGAATTTGATCCATGAATTTTTATCATCATCATCACTTTGCCATTTCCATCCATCATGTTTTTTAGGAGCAATCACAGTTCCTTGAAGCTATCACCTCAAATTTTTTATTTATTAGTTGACTAATAATATTATTGTATTTAGATACACATGTTATATTAAAAAAAAATATATTCCAAAAATTACAAAAAGAAACATAAATAGGTTATAAATAGATGTAGCTGAACTGTTATATCTCTAATAATATTATTTCATTAGCCGTAAATTTTGTATTAGTCATTTTTTCTCTTTTTTATATTAATTTTATTATAAACCGAACTTAAATTTTTTTTGTCAATTTTGATATCATGTCATTGTACTATTTATATAAGAGTAAATTATTAATATTGTTCTCGAGATTTTCAAAAGGTGATAAAAATGGTTCCCAATTTTATATCTATATCATGCCATCTGATTATTATAAAAAAAAAAAAAACACAATGAAAAAAATAAAATTATCTTTTCTATTTTCACCTCCTATTTTCTTTTTTTTTTTTACAAAATTTTAAAAATAAAAAATTCTAAAAATAGAAATAAAAAATACAAATACAAAACAAACGGTTAATTGTGATTTAATATAAAAAAAAAAAGACTTAAAAACGTTATGTTGTTAGTGGATTGAGAATATAGTTTAAAATATTCAACTTGGAGAGTTTAATTACCTTAATGTTAATTGTGGTAGGTATGCAAGGACCCTGAAATATAATGGGTTGTAACATGAAGGTTTTTCCTTCAGGTATGACTAGTGTTGGCTCATCTTCATTTCCATAACACACCGATTTCCATGCTTTCACAAAAGCCTTGTAAATTACACACAAACATATAAATGGGGAAAAATTAATTAATTAAATAAAATGTAGAAACTCTTAGATTATATTAGAGAAAGTTGTATTATATGTTAAAATTTCAAAATATGTAAATGTGAACAAATAAATAAATAGGTATGTAGAACATATATATTTACTTGTGAATCATCAATTTGCCCATTCCCATGGGCACCATAGTCAACAACATTGAAGCTACTAGAACTTTTATTAGCCGATGACGACAAGAACGACGACAATGGTGATGATACTACTCGAACACAGAAGCAACAAGGTAAAACAACAATTGACACTATAAAAATGACAAAATTTTGTGATTTCATCATATTTGAGAAATACAAATAAAAGAATATTATCAATTGCAGTATTGTAATCTAATGCAAACCACCCTAAACTACAACTAAAGACTATGAGAGGTAGAACCTAATGTTTGTCATTCGAAAAGCAGAGAAAAGATGAGAGTTTATAAATAATTTCATAACTTACGGTGGAAATGACTAGATTAATTATAATTAATAGCAACCATATGTTACAAATTAAATTAAACTATACTACTATGTAAGTTAGTAACAAGTTATTAGAATCTTTATTAGGTTTCATACTTTTGAAAATAAATCAAGAGCATAATAATACTTGCAGGAAGTGGGAGAGTTGCCGGTGTAAGATGGAGAGAGGAGGAAGCACACACCAACGATGTGCTGCAGAAGCTCTGCGAATTCCTTCTGGATCACCGCACGTGACATTTGCCATGTTCCGGAACCACTTATGCGTATTAAAAAATGGTACTGAGGAATTTTGGGCAGCAATGGAGTTCGAAATTAGAAGTAAAGGTCGTGTAAAAGAAAATAATTTAGGAATTTTGAATAATTTTTTAGAGTTAAAATAATTTTATCGATAAAATTTTATTTTTTATGGGTATAAATTTAAAAAAAAATAAATTTGTTAACATTTTAAATATGAATTTAATTTTAATTTTATGGGTAACATAAAATATTTTACACTGTGATGAAATTATATCCGTTTCCTGATATATAATCATGTGGCCAATAAAAAAAGAAAATTATTTTTTGTCATATGGCATTATGTAATTAAAGATAAGACCGGTAAAACATCCTTACACTAACATAATATAAAACCTAAATTTTTAAATATTTATAGATAAATTTAATAATTAAAAAAAAAAAAAAAAACCGTTGCCAAGATTCTATAACTCGCGAGAATAGAATCTTTGCATAAGTTATTGAGAGTGTCACGTTCACAGAGACGACAAAGCAAAAGCGTTGCCGTCAGCGGCTAAACACATAAAGACTTTAGACCTTGGTGGTTCCCCACAATCCGTCAATCCCACATAAATAATAATAAAACTATAGTTAAATAAATCAAATATTGAGTAGTATTAATATATTATTTGATGAAAAATATATTTTTATTGTTATTTTATAGTATAAAATATAAAGAAAAAAATTAGGAAGCCAACATCGTTACGAATAATAATTCATATAAATTTTGAATGATAAGTTAATTATTGACTTTCTAATAATTTCTTAACGTTAGTTTCATAGCACTATTTAAATATAAAATAGATATAAAATAAGATATTATTTATGTCACCATACAAATAGAGCATGTGACTAAACTAAAGTTTGGGACTTTGGGTTGGGATATCTCGTTGTAGTGGACGAGTGGTGGTTATTGCATAATTTCATCGTTGGGTGAAGGTGGTGGGACCCACACGGTGTTCCTTCCTTTTCAAAAAGAAAAATAATTTTATAAATAAAAATAAAAATTTAATTTTTATATACAAATTCAATTATGTAGTATTACATGAATAAAAATAATATTTTTATGAATTTAATTTCAATGCACTCACAGTATAAAAAAAGTTTATATATATATTTAATTAAAAAGCGTCATATTAATAAAAATATTTTTTTTATTTATTTTAAAATTAGTTATCAAGACGAATAGATGTGATTATAAGACTATGTAAAACGTTTTACGCCATCAATATATGAAAATTAAACTCTTTTTATATATTAACAATAAAATATATTATATATAATTAAGCTATGTTATAAATATTATATGCCATTAATATATCAAAATTATTTCAAAACAAAATTTAAAGGAAAATTCTATAATTAAAAAATTTTTAGGTAAATAGAAAAAAGAGATGTATATAAATTTATTTTAAAAAACTAATAAAAATTAAATGATATTTTTTAAATAAATATCTTTTACATTGATAAGTAAATAAATTTATTTATGAAAATAATTTAATTTTGATGTAATGTAAAAAGTTTTACACTATTATTGAATTAGACTTATGTGTTTAGATGATGTTTTAAATAGTGAATCTAAAAATTAATTATTTTGGCTGATATAGTAATACACGATTAACAGTACGTGTAAAACTCTCTCATAAAAATTAAATTATTTAAAAATATGTCTTATTTTTCACAATTTTGATTCTTAACCTTAGGATGCACCAAAGTTAAAATGTTGGAGTTCCACTTCCAAGATCCAACTAAGAACTAAAAAAGAAGCGTTGAATTATCAAGCAATCCAAATTCCAAAGCAACAACGAATGAAGCAACGAACCAACCAACTACCCTTTTTCTTCGCCGCCCCACACACACAAACTACACACTTTTCTTTTCCTTTTCTTTCCTTCTTCTTCCTAACTAAGCTTCCCCCATTAATTTAATCCAATTAATTAATTAATCAATATCATAAGTTATAAATATCACATCACATCATAACTCATAAGGTAAGAGTTCCTTGCTTCCTTTAACCAAATATTCTCTCTTATCTCTAATTAATCTCATTCAAATCTCCAATTTCATTTCCGTCATCTCTAATTCAATTCAGCCACCTCTTTAATTACAAAGGTATTTTTTTTCTTTGACTTAGTCCTTTTCTGCATGTATGTACACTCTCCATTTTTATTTCTTTTATTTCTTTATGTGTTTTTTGCAGTTTTCAACTTTCATTGACAAACGTATCTAGATTTTATGGTTAATAATAATATGGTTTCCTATTTATGGGTAGGCGTTGAATTTTGACCTTGCAATTGTTACTAATTACTCAAATTCTTATCTTCATGTGTTATATATATATAATAATGCTGTTTTTGTACTTCCTGAGTAATAATTAATCATAAAATTATAGAATTAAAGTTGTAACCTTTATGGGTGGGTGTTTCAATATGATGCTTAATTTTCATTTGGTGGTTATTCTTATGTTGGCAATTTGTGGGGTTAGACACAGAATGGGGATGGCAAAGGCAGAAAAATTGAGTCTTGAATCTGTGGAGGGGAAGGTGTATACTCTGGATTCAGTGAGGGAAGCTTTGATCAGGCAAGAAGATACTATTGTCTTTGGCCTCATTGAGAGAGCAAAGTTCCCAATGAATTCACACACCTACCGTGGCGGCGAGGAGATTCCGGGTTTCGCCGGTTCATTGGCTGAGTTTGTTGTGAAGAATACTGAAGCAGTTCAAGCTAAGGTCAGTAGTTTACTGATTTAGCCCTTATATCTATTATTCTGATGAATGTGTTATCATTGTTGTTGTTTACTCTCTTTGTTCACTTTTATTTGGTCCTTTTTATAGTTCTTGGAAAAATGCTTTTGATTGAAATATATTGATCCAAGAATGTACCCAAAGATGACAGTGACAACGGATATAAGAGCTTATAGACTGCGATTCTTGTCGAGTTTTAGAGACATGGATCAATGATGATATTGTGTTAATGCTAGAATGTTGCCTGTATCTATAGAGATGGTTATGGTTTATGGTATGATATGATGCGATAGTGTCGTTTGATCTATGTAGTAGACCTAACTTAGTGGGAAGCGTCTGCCATTGTTGTTGCTGTAGTATGATTGTGTTTTGTTTTGCTTGCTTCATTGTACTTCTCAACCTTGTTATGTGGGTTTGTACTTAATTTTCATTTTTCAACGAGTTCAGCAGAATCTTAAGAGAATATAGTTGTAAATTTGGTTTCAAAAGAGTTTCTTTCATAAGGTGATACCTTTGCAGTTTGCACATTCCTTATTACCAAATGGAAACATTATAGAACTTCTGATATTACTTATTTATCAATAATATCTAGTTTATGGACTAATGCAAATTATAAGGACATTTGATCTTGGAAATAACCATATTTTCTTATGCTATATAGGTTGGAAGATACAATAACCCTGAAGAAAATCCTTTCTTCCCGGAAAATCTACCACCCTCACTTGTGCCATCTTACCCCTTCACACAGGTAATTTACCAAATCCAAAACTCTGTTTCTCCAATTTCCCAACTTGGTTCACTGGAAAAGAAAGAAAAAAGGATGTCTGCTAAAATTTAATTAGATATGCAGTTTTTGTATCCCAAAGCTGCTTTGGTTAACATAAACAAATCCATCTGGAAATTCTACTTTGATGAGCTGCTTCCTTTGTTTGTTGCTTCTGGTGATGACGGCAACTATGCGCAAACCGCAGCTAGCGATCTTTCATTGTTGCAGGTAATGTTGTCTCTGGAAACTCTGACAAGTATTTTTGTGGATGAATTTATATATAGAGCAACTTTTATATTAAAAGACCAGTCTCTTTTTTTTGCGCATGTAAATTTTGGTCAAAACTCATTAGAGAAATTTCAACTTTGGCCTTAATGGCTCTAAACTAGTGCTAATTCTGATTTGTTCATTCTATAAAAATATGTGCAGGCCATCTCTAGAAGGATTCATTATGGAAAATTTGTTGCTGAAGTGAAATTCAGGGAGTCTGCTCAACAATATGAGCCTCTGATTCGCGCCGAGGTATGCATATACACGGCTTAACAGCTGCATAATGCTGAGTGTTAGCACATTAGTTCCACTAATATCCTTATTAGCAATTTAGTCCCATTAATGTTCATATTTCTACTCAGTTATCACTTTTCAAATATACTAATTATGAATTCACTATTACTATGTAATTTTGGGCAAATTACAAAATAAACAGGTATCCATAGAATTATCACCTAAATCTTAGGGAAAATCAATGTATAGTTTTAGAAATAAAAAGGATTCAAGTTAAATTTCACCGAATATCAACAAAGGTCAATGCAATATGAGACTTTTGAAGTAGTTAACACGAGTCGAACAATTTCACTACGCATCCACCCTTTATAATAAACACCGTTTTGCTTTGATTATTTCAGGATAAAGAAGGGTTGATGAAGTTGTTGACATTTGAGAGTGTGGAAGAGATGGTGAGGAAGAGGGTTGAAAGGAAAGCTAAGGTATTTGGAGAGAATGTGACCCTCAACAATGGTGATGAGAAAAATGTAACATACAAGGTTGATCCATCAGTTGCTGCAAACTTATACAAGAATTGGATAATACCTCTTACCAAGGATGTTCAAGTTGAGTACCTATTGCACCGTCTTGATTGAGAAATTGAAGACACTATAATGCCATTTACAAGAGGAATATGATGGTTTTTTTTTTATTGATATCAAATTCTTATTAGCCCATCCTTTATTGCCAACTTCTTCTATGCTTTGGATAAACATTCACACATCTAATAGTATAGTAGGCATAGAAAGATTAGTAATGAAGGATTGGTTAATTCATTATTGTAAATCAAATCATCATCTTATTTATAGGGAAAATGCTATTCGTACACTATTCTTAGTTATTGCTAATTAATTGAGTATTTAAATTATTTTTTAATTAACAAAACAAAGAGAACGTGTGTTTAGTGTTTAGTTATTAATTAAGAAAATACTAGTAATAAAACAATGTTTGTTATAAAAGGTAGCGAGATTATATATTTGTATTTATTATAAAATGACAATTATTATAAACTTAGCCATTAGCATCCTTTTTTACTTAAAACTTTGGTGGCATTTATTTTATAGAATTCTAATTTATTTCTGGAAATTATTTATGAAAATATATTATTCTTATTTTCGGTTTAACTTTTGACATCTAATTCCTAAAGCTTATTTTTTTTTATTCACACAAAAGCTCTATACCACAAATTTGAAATTGTTGTTCTCATTTCAATAAATAGGTGTTTAACATTCTCAAGTCCAGAAAATAAGAATTAAAATGTCAAATTATTATATCATCTTTTAAATATTATTATTATTTGTCAAAGAACTCCTCCTAGATATGTGGGCATTTGTGATCTTAACTAATTTCATACTTCGTTATTTGACCAACTTTAACATAAAATGCGGCACAACTGGTGCGTATGGACCAACCTACAATTAGGAGAACAAAGTCTACGTGAATTTGATCCTGTTATATATGAAGGTTGGAAAAATAGGGGCAAAAAAAAATTTCTCAAGTGAGCCTACAATTTTTAAGGGGCAAGAGGAAGTACAGTCAAATATTATTAAACCACCGAATCCACTAACAACTTGGTGGTTGCTCAATTGGATATTAAATAAATCTCATTGGAGAAAATTTAGGAACAGAAAATTCCAATAGAAAAAATATTGTCCAAATTTCAGCGTGTCGTGCATACATACACATTATTTTATTATTTTTCCCAAATATTTAAGAAAATATAAGGACAAGGTTGTTGAGAAAAGAAAAAATTAGAGATAAATTGAATGTATAAAAATACATGAAAAAAATTATTACAAAGTATTTTCTATTCTAATTTTGAAGTTTGAACCATTAATTAAACAAATATAAATTATAATTATTAATTTTTTTGGAAACGAAGGCCAAAATGTAAAATTCAAGGGGGCCAGAGTAGAAACAAAGAAAACTATGTTGCAGAGTTTCTCAAATTTTGTGGGTTGATTGCCCCCGCTAGTGACTGCACCACAATATGCTGTGTATATTGTCACTTATGACTAACACAAATCTCAGTCAATGTAATTTAATCATCCAAAAACATGTTGAGAAAGAAACATTCATTATAGAACTTGAGAATTGGATAACAAATTAAAACAGAAAGGAGTGAGCTAATTAATTAGATCATCTACATTTTTCATGAATGCCTGATGATAATTCAACCTTGCATCCTACCGAAACCAAAAGTGTAACTGTTACATTTTCATGCTAAAACAACACAGATGTGTGAAAAACTACTATGTTCTATGAAGTCAGCAAATAAATTTTGAACTTATTTGGTTTACCCTTGATAATGACATGAATTAATGAAGGTTGTACTAATCTCACATGTAAGGCTCTCGCAATGCTGTTGGCAATACCAGTTCAGACTCTTCGTTGAGCGGAGAGAAAAAGGATTGAACCATGTCATCTGATACATCTTTTAAAGTAGGTGGATCCCACTGCAAATTTTGTAAACAAAATGCTCCATAAAATTCCCATATGCATGAATTGAAAATATAAAGAAATTTTACACAATCAGCCAATCGTATACAGTTACATCAGTGAAGTGTTTGACTCAAGTACCAACCAACTTAAAAGTCTTTTAGAAATAAAAGTATTTGATTGGATGACAACATGAAACTCTTTTATGCTGCCAAGGTATGTTAATTAAATTCAATTTATGAATATACAAACTATTGGACGGATGGGCATACCTTGGGGGTAAAATCTTTATCAACCATTCTTGCTCTAACACCCTACATGAAGAATAAATCAATATGAAAACAAAGATGATAAGGCTAGAAAGTGTAAGAACCTTCCAGAAGAAGAAAGTAGTTAGAATTCTGTTAAAAGATAGTTGCAATTCTGTTCAAAGATTGTTATGCTTAGCTTATGAAGTTAGTTAGTTGAAGTGTGTATATGTACTGTTCTGTAACCTCTAAACAGTAACTGATTCTCACACAACTCAATTCATTCTCATTTTCTGCTCTCTGCTCTCACTTTCTCACTTCCTCTCTTCCTCTCTATTCTCTTTAGCTCTGAGCTATTGATACCTTAAAAAGAAAAAGATTGAAATGTCTTTTACGGAAAGCCAGAGAGAAAAGCCATTACCTCAAAGAAATCAGAGGAGACCTGCTTGGAAATTTGGCGAAGGGATATCCGGTGCTCACGAACCAGACATTGATCAAGTGTTTCAAATCTACCTTCACGTATCTGAAAGCAGTAGCAGAAGTTAATGCATAAGTCAAAGGAATTTGAATGATAAATTAACAAATATTCGAACATGCAAGGGAAATGTCACTCACAGATTCTAAAGTAATTTTCAAACTCAACGGAGATGCTTCTCTAATATTCCTAAGAGTTGATATACACCATTCATCATAAGACTCGGCTGCTTCCTTTGCCTGAAATAAAGCAGTTAAAAACAAACTATAAAAAGGTAGCATATTCAATGACAAAAGAATTGAAAAAAAAACTACCAAGTGTTATTGTCTATTCTAACAAAATCTTGAAGGTTTAGTTCACTGCCCATTTTTCGTCTATGTTAATTTTGTGTGTATTTCAATGGGAGCTCTTATTAGGTCAACTGCATGAATATCATGAAATCATAACATCTTAAAACAAACTATGTATATAGCCAAATCGTTACAAGTTAAATCCTTTTTAGTTTCTTCTATAGCTTTTCTTGGTCTCTCTACCTTTTAACTGTTGGCCAATCCCCTATTTGATATCCTCTCCTAATTGGGACTTCTACTAATCTTTTCAAGGTATGACCAAATCATTCAAGGTGAAATTCTTTCATCCTTGTTAGTTATTACAAAAAATGTCACCTCCAACTTTTTCTAATGCATTCATTCCATATCTTGGGAGACGTTCTTAGCATCCTAGCATTAAGTGGAGACTGATACAGCTAATCACCTGCTTCTCCTATTTTGGATGATAATATGGTGATTTCAGCTGAGCCCATAACTTGCTTAAAGCTAAATATGACCTTCAGCAGGAACTCCCCACAAAGCCAAATTCTAAAGTTGATATAACTTTTCATCTTTGATGTTTTAGCAATAAATAAGCATATAAAGCTCCTTCTAAAAAATGCCTACTTTAAGGAAATTTTCCTTGTGGGGAAAAAAAAAGGTTTGCAATGCAAGAAAGAGAAAAAAGATATACTACATAATCAGTAGCTATTGCATAAATAACACAAAATTGTAATTATAATTGCTCCATATGTTATTCACCTATCACAACTAATCAAAGATCATGTACAAAAGATTTACTATCATGCTCACCAAAGCTTCAATAATTTCCTCCACTGTATCATGACAGAAACATTGATCAATAGTATCAATCCTGAGTTCAAACAGAAGATCATGCACAGAAGCAAAGATGATGTCAATTAGTCCAATATAAGTATTGAGAAAAATGAATTGCCTAACAGAACAATCTCATTTCTTGCTGGCACACGGGTCGAGATAATGAATCCATCAGGTAGCAAATCATTAAGTGCTTAAGAAAACAGGCGGTGCAATACAAAGTACAAACACTCCATCAAAAGAGAGCTAAAGCAGTTTTAGTCATTCTTATTAGAATAAACTTCTAGATAATGTAATATCACCAGCCAAACGAACTCAACAAAATTAGACTTTCTTTGGAGGATTTCATCATATGTATTTTAGGAAGAAACGACCAGAGTGTATTACAACTGATGCTTTTTATTTTTCCGTCTCGGTTGTTTCACAATATTAATAAATTTTAAGAAAGCAGATTTCTGTGACTGGACCTTAACTGGGTCAGATCAACAGAACTATGAAGAAAATTATTTACACAATAGAATTTATCGACACAAAGAAATGTGGGTGCTTAGAATGCACATTACTTGTGAAGGACGCTACTTCTGTCTGGGTAAACAAGATCTCCATACTGAGCAAGAGATGTCTCCACAATAGTAGGATCGTCTGTGATCAATTTTCCTAGGCGTTCTTCAAGCAAAGGAAGCCTCTGTCAGGGAAGCCAAAACAAGTAAGGAACAGAGAACCGAGGAAAAAAAAATTGAACAAAGTACAAACATATTTTTTTTAATCTTAAAAAAAAGAAAAGAAAACAAAACAAACCAAAATAAAACAAACAAAACAAAACAAAACAAACAAACAAACAACAGAGAAAAACATACCGCATTTAGTGTAAAGTGAGTAGCAAGGCGACAAGCAATCATTTCTACACCATTTAGCTTATCTCCTGTAAGGGCCAAATATTCCCCTGCATAGCATGATTTTAAAATAATTTAGCTTGAGTCAGTTCCTGGTTTACTATGGAAACTTCATTATAAATGTTAAACAATACTGAGCCATGTAATACTTTCTGGATGGGCAAAAAGTAGGGTTTCAGTTATACATTGTAAAACAATCAGAACTTCAGTAGAGTCTTTTAAAACATTATGACTTTCAGTAGAGTCTTTTAAAACATTACGTAGGATTCTTGCTCAGATATTGTATACCACAATGATATTACCTAAGTATCCAGGTAAACGGGATAAATAATAAGAAGCTCCTGTATCAGGGTGGAAACCTATTTGAGCCTCAGGGTGTGAAAAAATCTGCAAATTTTAAACAGAAGACTCAGTTGACTAACATTTTTACTGATTACAAAAACTATTTACTAAACATAAGTTCAACAAGCATCAAAGAAATCATCATACAGTTTTATCAGTAACCACACGGTACATCCCTGGAAGAGAAATTCCACCTCCACATCCCATTGTTAATCCATCCAGAATAGCTACCTGTATAATGACCATAAAATGTTCATCCTACTTCCAAAAGATTTCACAAAAATTTTGAGGAAAAGATATACTGATAATCAAATGAATGAACAATCCTATGAAGCCTCATTAGCCATTATCACTGTAGCGGTGTTAAGTATTAACAACATAGTATTATCATTTCTAGAGATGTTATCCTAACATAAGTAAATCATTAAAGGTGAGAGATTCTATTGTATGATAAGTCCAGAGTCCAGACAAATGAATGATGATACCACTGATGAAAATGTATGAGTAAGTTTAACTACCCTAAGCAATCTTGCCAGTAGCTTTAAACTTGACGCAAAAGGTTAAATCAGTTTATGTCTCATCCTTTTATAGAGCTGCATGAATTTTTTTTTTTAATGAAAAAAAATATATATATATCAACACACACTCCTATAATTCTATTTCCTTTGCCCTCAGTTGTTTTAAAGCATAGTAGAAAACATAACCACCTAAAAAAATGTTCAGTATATATCTCAAATAATTTCTTGTATTTCCACTACAAAGTACTATTGCTCAATATTTCAAACAAAAATACGGGAAATGATCAAACACTTACATGCGGCTTAAGATATGTCCCTTGAAGATATGCGAATGAATATAATGTTTTGAAAAACTGTTCAGCTTCTTCAACATTTCCTGTCCATAATAAACACAAATCCTTCATGAAGGTAAAATTGTCTGAAAGCATTACAACGGCATTAACTACTAACAATTCCATGAATGTATAAATTACTTCACACGAAGAAATAAATTTGATATGTCCAATTGAAAGATGGACAGATAACAAAACTTGTTTATCGAACAGAAAGCTACCTTCATTCAGCGAGTTATACAGCCTAACAACATCTGCACCTGAACAGAAAGCTCTGCCACTACCCTTCAAAAAAAAATTCAACACAGTAACCCAAACTCAAAACAATAATCAATATACAAGACTCCTTTAATAAATAAATAATAAAAATTAGAAGAAAAGGAAACCCTACATTATCAAAGCCTTTATAATGTAACTTCACTAGCTCGCAATATAAAACTATGTTACAAATATGTAGTTCAATCATACTCCTAATGTTCAAAAAGCCAAACAGAACTGTCCAGCTAAAAAGCTTGAACAAAGTGCCCCCCATGTTTTCAGTTAGACAAACTTTCATTTCAACAATGGTTTCATCATGGTAAAACTATAAATTAAACAGCTTGAATTGAACCATAGGCATTTAAAAGCATTGTTGGAAACAACTGAAAGAAAAGACAGTAATAATATACCTTCATGAAGACAAAGCCAATGTCAGAATTTTCTTCCCAGGAATCATACAGCCTCTTGAGCCTAGCAACCTACAAGACCCAAAAACGACTTGCCGTTCACAACCACAAGTAGCGTGCGTGCAGCCACAATAAAACGCAAGAAAAGGAAACAAAAACGGCAATGCGTACCATTGAAGTTGTGAGCGCATTCAGTGAAGAGGGCCTGTTGAGTATAGCTGCTCTCGATTTCGCTCTTCCTTCAACTAAAATCTAAAACCAAAGGGAAAAAATAAATTAAAAAAACAAAAAAACAAAAACTTTGAAAAGGTTAAATTTAAGTTAAAAGGAAAATTGACTTGTTGTTGGGGATCATCGTGATCGTCATCGATATGGTGGTGGACTTGAGCAGAGAAAGGTCGAGGATGAGAGCATAGTGCTTGAAGAGAGAATCTATATTTTTGAGGTAAGAGAGTTTTGAAACGTTGCATCTTTTGAAGAACTTTTGTATCTGCTGTTTTGTGCAGAGAAGGTGTTTGATGTTTGTTCTGTTAGAGAAAGAAAAATGTAAACTGAGAGTGAGAGTTGGAGAAGTTAGCTAGTGGCTCGTTGCTGCTGAATCGGGTCGGGTTTTCACAGGGATGAGTTAGAAAATATGAGAAGCGGGGAACGAACTCTTGGCATGGTTGTAAAAAGGGTACCGGTCAGCATAAAGGTTCAACCGTTTGGTTATTGGTTGAACCGCTAAACCAGTCTCAAATAAATAAAAGTATAATTTATAATTTAGAGTAAAACCTCTTTCCGGCCCTTCAATATTTAGCAATTGAATTTTGCCACCCCTAAAAATGATAAAAACTCATATCGGCCCCTAAACTTCGAATAAATTAGACTATTTAGTCCCTGTTACTGGCTAAGTGCAGGTTACGTGGGTGACGTGTCAGTTGTGAATTTGATGTGGCAAAGGCAATGCCACATGTGAATTTGCATTGCAGACACGTCACCCACATAACCTGCAAATAAGGGTTGAAGAGTCTATTTATTCGAAGTTTAGTGGCCGATATGGGTTTTTATAATCTTTAGGGGTGGTAGCCTAATTGTTAAATGTTCAGGGTTGGGGAGGGTTTTTACTCTAAAATTACACATGTATTTATTTGTATTCATAATATACGGTGGCTGATTTTAGTAGTTGATTTTGATGTGTAAATAGAATTGTTGAAAAAATTTAAATGAACTTCTTGATGAGTTTTAGTTAAACCGCCTAAAGACAAGAAAATTGTTGGCTGCAAATGGGTCTTCAAAAGAAGCTTATTCTATTATTGTATTTTGATTAATGGTTCTTAAAAATGTTCTTATTTTGTTTACTAATGTTTTAATTTTTTGCAGTGTTTTGTAGAGGACAATTAATAGATTCTTTTTCATTAATATTTTCTTAAATTTATTTTTAACAATAACTATGTTAATTTATTTTTAAATTAATTGTGATGCACAAGTGGTTTTGATCCAGCGTATTGCAAATATCGTAGTTGATTTTTTGGCCAAGCATGCAGTAGAGATGAACATTAATTATATTGAGCTACTTCAATCCTTGAATATTATGCAGACTTTGTTGTCTTGTAATCCCAATTCTTTTTCTGTGAAGAGCTAGTTTGTTTCCTTTAATTATGGTCACCAAAAAAATATATATATGAAATTTGGGTTATGCTATTTGCATACAAGATTAGCCATTAATGTATAATACACATTAAAATAAAAAATACACATTAAAAGTGATAAAATTACGAGTAAAACCCCTCCCCGGCCCCTGAGCATTTAGCAATTGGACTTTGCCACCCCTAAAGATTATAAAAACCCATATCGGCCCCCTAAACTTCGAATAAATTAGACTCTTCGACCCCTGTTAATAGGTTACGTGGGTGACGTGTCTGCAATGGAAATTCACATGTGGTACTGTCTTTGCCACATCAGATTCACAACTGACACGTCACCCACGTAACCTGCTCTTAGAAAGTAACAGGGACTGAATAGTCTAATTTATTCGAAGTTTAGAGGCCGATATGGGTTTTTATCATCTTTAGGGGTGGCAAAATCCAATTGCTAAATGTTGAGAGGCGGGGATGAGTTTTACTCTATTACAATAGTTAAATTGCAAACATACTCTAAGTTCCAAAATCCTACCAGCAAGGCAGCAACTACGCTTTCTTTTTCAGTTTTTCAGTTCATTTGATAACATACTATCACCAAGTGCTGCTCAACGAAAGACAACTTTGATATGAGAAATTGCATATTACGACGTTTGTAAACTTGCAACAAAGACGAAAGTAACATGCTTGAGATTGTAAAATAACAACAAACATCCTTTTCAATCAAGATGCTAACCAAATTATGGCGAAGCAAAAACAAATAAGCATACCAAAAAATCCTTAAAAAAATAGGTGGGCAAGGGCGAATCTACGCACAAATCTGAGACAAAGGAAGAAGAGACAAGTTGCAGAAAATCTAATTGAAAGGTGGGGGAGAAGAAATAACTTATAAAAAAAAACAGTTTAGGTGAGGCAAGGGCGAGCAAGGAGCCAAGCACAAACCAGTGGCGGCAACGCGGCAACGGGACGAGAGAGGCGACGTCACGTGAGGAAGACACGGGCGGCGACAGGCGCAGGCGACGAAGCACGGTGACGGCGGACGACACAGGAGGCGACATAGCGCGGTGACGACAGGACGATGCAGGCGGCAACATGGTAAGGTGAGGTGAGAGTGAGATCTGTGAGAGTGAGCAAAGATTTTTATTTTCTTCAGAGGATGAGCTTCCTTTTTGGGAGTTCAAAATCAAACGTACGAACAAGTTAGCACCATCTTTGTTAATGGTGCTTCATATGCATCATCTCATGCTATCATGCAAAACAAATTATATTTGGAAAACTAAATTAGACCTTCCATTTTAAACTTTTCTTAACTGTTTTTATATAGTTAGGTAAGAATCAGAACTGAAGCACTCAAATTAGAGCTTCCATTTTAAACTTTCCAATCCATCAACTTTTCTTAACATGATTATTGGCAGCACCATTAATAATCAAACTTCTAGAGCAACATAAGTCAATGAAACAGAACTAAAGCACTCAAATAGTTCCAAATTCAAAGAGTTCAGCATGAACATGAAGGTAATCCGGTCAGTAATTCATGAAGGATATTTCATTGAATTCAAACATATTTCCGTAACTATAAAGCAGTGAATTAAGCAAAAAAACAATTCTTCAGGCGTGTTCTTGCAGTAGTATGGAATGGGTGAATTATTTAATTTCTACTCTATGGATGAAGGAGTGAAAAATAAAGATGAAATCCAATTGTTAGAGAAAACGGTTCTGAAATAATCATGCCGATTTTGAAAATAAAGATTTTCAAAGATTCAGACAAAGAGATTCATTCACATAGGACTTGACACAGGGTTTTCAAAGGGATTCAACAACACCATATTCTCATGATAACCCTTAAAAAAAAAAGATTCAGACCAGTAACAGGAACCATCAAACTCAGCAATAAAAAACGATTAGCAAGACATAGAATAGGCTTAAACCCATGAGTTCCAACAACGACAGAAACAGCAGACACACGCACAACTCGAAGAACTGTACAAGAGAAGGAGATACCTCTTTTCGAGCTTGAGCCTTCGGCGATCGTCCTCTCCGGCGTCGGGATACCACACTCCAGACGACGAATCTGCTGCTGTTGCCGCCTCAGTCTTGTGTTACTCGAGCTAGGGTTCCTCGTGAGTAATGTCGAAGTGGCTGAGGCAGATACAAGGTAAACCTAATTCAATTCATGGGGGTAAGGTTTGGAATTTCATAAATTAAGTAAGGATAAGAATGGAAGGAAAATTTGTTAAAATTTCAGTCCCAGTCTCCAGTCTCACAGTTCCTCCGAATTGGAGGTACTGAAAATACTGAAATTCTGGGACTAGGACTGGATTTTTAGTTCCAGTCTCTGGCAAAAACACAATACTGATTTCCAGTGTCTCAGTTCCAGTCTTAGTATCCTAAACCAAACGCAACCCAATGGAGACTGGGAGTGACCATGGGGTTTTAGGATTTTAGGTTTTTTTTTCTTTAAGGGGGCAACGGCGTCGTTTGGTTCTTTTTCTTTAAAGTAAAGATTGTTTTTTACCTGGTCAGGTTTTTTGGAAAAACGACCGAGTCACCAATTTTTCACTAAACCACCCAGTCTAATCTCGTTTATGTGCAAGTCCAATCCTTTACACTTATTGAACCGGATCGATTTTTCGATCGGACCGACCAATTCGAAACGGTTTAACTATGGCACAAATGACGGGATAAGTACTATGTTTGACCATAAAGATTTGGTCCGAAAATCTCGTTCATCACAAATTTTTTTTCTCAAACCTACCATAAAGGTGTTTATTATGATAAAAAAATCCTATTGACTATTTTGCCCCTGACTGTTATTGTTTGTTAATGGTAGTTAGTAATTTTTTGAATATTTATTATTATTATTATTTTATTAAACCCTAATTCCCATTCCAAAAAAAAAAACACGCACACACCCAAACACAACTCACACACAGAGTTAACACAACACAAAAGAAGAAGAGAGACAGAGAGGGAGTACGAGAAGAAGAAGGAAGGGGAGAGGGGAGAAGCAGAGTGAGTGAGAGAGAAACTGAAGAGAAATAGAGACGGGTTGAGAGAGCTCCTTCACCGCCGTCGTTTCGTCGCCATTAGCCACAGCCCGCCGTCGCCGAATGGAGTTATTGAACATAGATGATGCGATGGTGGTGGTTGGTGACCGTGGTGCTTCGCAGCCGCTGCCTCTGAGATCTGCTCCACCGCCACCGCCTTTCATTGAAGAAGCTCTGCCTTCGTCGTCGCCGTTTCATCGCCGTCGTTTCGTCGCCGCTTTCTTGTCGCTGTTAGCCATAGCCCGCCATCGCCGAAGGGAGCTATTGAACAAAGATGATGCGATGGCGGTGGTTGGTGACCATGGTGCTGCGCCCCTCTGAGATCTGCTCCACCGCCACCTCGATCCATGGAAGAAGCTCTGTCTTTGTCGCCGCCTCTTCTGGTGGTGCTGGAGTTGCAGTTCGCCGCCATCATTGCTGCACACAATGAGAGGGGGAGTCTTGCCTTAGCCACCTCTCAGTTCTACGTAAGGGGTTTCAGGGGAAAGAAGAAGTACTCAGGAAGGGGCAGGGGCATTTTCATCTCAAAAATGTCATTTTGGTCTTTTAAAAGTGAAATAAAAACTTTTTTGGTAGTTTTGAAAAAAAAAACTTTTATGACTAATGGGATTTTTGGGCCAAACCTTTATGGCCAAAACAGTACTTATCACCACAAACGACCAAATAATTTTGGACTATTTAATGGTCTAAATAAAAAATATATTTTTTAAATTTTTTAAAAGTTGCAAAATAGCTTTTTGTTTATTTTATTTTATTTTATTTCGAAGACCAATCTATTGATACCAATCGATTCTATGTATGTTCCAACTGGTTGAGTTGGGTTTGCTGTGAAATTCAATAGATTTCATAATTTATCAATTGATTAGAAAGTTATTTTTGTTGACAAATCTATTGGGTAATATACCAATAAATTGGAATTATATTGGATAATTTAACCATATGATTCGATTTTGTCTTAGAATGGATTTATTCTTTTAAATCGATTGACTTCGTAAAAGTCAATTGATTGGATGATTCTTTCAATTTGTTAGGTTCTACTCTATGATCAATTTGTTACTTAACTAATTGATTTTTTTCTTTTCATAATTACTTTTACATCTTTGTACATCTTAAAATACCTATTTGATATATATAAAAATAGAATGAATTGAGTTGCAATATAAATATTGTTAATCAGTCTAAAATGTTCTGAGCACATTAAAAAATAGGCATATTACTAAAATCAAAAGTTGGAATTGAGTTTGCATTGTTTGAAAATCAATTCATTAGTTATGTCCAATGGATTTTATGCATGTTTCAATAGGATGAATTGATCTTGTGTTGATTAGATTAGAAAATCATTCTAGTATATTTGTGTATAGATTTTTTTTAAAGAACAATCAATTGTGTCTTATCCAATTGAATGGATATCACCAGCAATCATGTTTCTCCCAATTTCAATCTATTGGATATTAGATAAATTGATTGAATTGAGTTATTTCTCGCAAACACAATCTATTAGATATTAAACAAATAGATTCGAATTCATACTCAATCAAATAGAACATTGAAAAATAGTCTTTATTTTTTGTGTGCATGATTTAGGGTTTAACGTATTTCTTGTAAGGATAATTATTGGGAACAACCAGTGGGAACCAAGTTGGGAACCAACAAAACTAGAAAACCTAACACAACTCAATTTCAAAAAACACGACTCCCCATTCTCACCGCCTCAAATATCTTCATCGGTGGTGCATCTCTAATCCATCCTCCGCCATCGCACCGTCACTGCTGCCCTCCATCTCCTTGCGTGACTCTGTCTCCACCTTCTTCTTCACGTCGTCGTCCTTCGCAGATCTGTCTTCTCCTTTTTCTTCTTCTTTCTTCTTCTTCCTTCTTTATTATTATTATTGTTGTTGTTGTGGTGGTGGTGTTGCAGTTGTGATGGTGGTTAGGTGGTTGTTGTTATTGTTGTGGTGGTGGTGGTGGGGTGATTATTGGTGGTGTTGTTGTGGTGGTGGTCGAATGATAAGTTTGACCAGTTTTAAATGATAACTTTGATCAGTTTTGGATGATAAATTGTCTTAATTTTGGATGATGACTTTGATTAGTTTTGGATAATAAGAATTTATTGGCTCCTTAATGTTGATTCCCTAGCACTGTTTTTCTTGCAAACCTAATATATTAAATATCGAACAAATAGATTAGAATCAATACCAAATCAAATAAAATATTGAAAAATAGTTTTTTTTTTATATATTTAGGAAATCATTAAGACATTGAATTAGTCAAAAAATTTATAAACTCAATCAATTGATTAGATAAAAAATTGTTTGTTTTGTATAAAAACTATTAATTATTTCAATCCAAACCTTAAACGTACCATCAAACACCAAATTCTAATTTATATAAAAATAAAAAACTTAACAACAAAATCATAATATTTGTTCTACATACAAGTAACCTTAAAAAATAAATTAATAAACTCCAAATCATGCGAAATAATCAATTTTCGTTTATTTATACCATAATCTATAATTACCTAAATATTAACTTTGTATGCCTGAAAAAATAAACCTTAAACATAATTCATAAATAATAAATTTCAAATTATTAAATCTTATCAACTAAAATTATAAGCCTTTTACTATATATTCCTAAACACTATTTAGTTAAAAACTATATTTTGCTAAAATCATAAGCTTTATAATGCAATGACGAGCCTAAAAAATTTTAGCCGAAAATATATATTAAAATAAGTTTTGTAGTATTAACTAGGTCAATATGCTATATTTATTATATTCAAAATAAATTAAAAAAAAAACACCAAAAAAATGATAAATTAAAAAAATATTGAGGTTGAAAAATAAAAAAATAAATGTTATCTCTTCTAAATTATTGAATCCTTATTTCTTTAATCTGAGCATTGATTCATTTGTACACCAATATCAATGAAAAATTTCACTAACAAATCTTCACCTCGACGATGATAGCTAAATTCTTTCTGAATAAAATTTTAAAACAAATTTAGCTAACTTCTTTTTTATTTTATTTTTTTATGTACAAATTTGTTTAAACAATGGTTTAGCCATGAAAAAATCAAGGATTTAAATCATTTAACAATTCTCTCTTTCTTTTTGGTCGAATCTAACTTCATTTTCTATTGTTGCAAAATCTAAGTCTCAATTAATACTTTCCGATAGTTCGCAAAATTTTCATATTTTATAAATAAAGTTTATAGTTTACTATTTGCAAAATATCGAATCAAAATGGTAATTGGGACAACTCAAAAGTGCTTAAAAAAGGAAAACTAATTTGAATTTTTTCCGCAGAGTATCCCTAACCCAACATGTCAAGGACTAATCCGTCGCGGATCTAAATTCCATTTAAGAATCTGCCTCTGACCAATGGACTATTGCATGCACATGAAGGGTTTCGAACCCCCTATGCTGGCTTAAACGGGCTAATGAATTAACCACTAGATCAGCTAGCTTAAGCAGACTAGTGAACTAACCACTAGACCAACCTAAATTAGGTACAATGTAACAACTTACTAACTACTAAAAAAAACCAGTAAATAGAGTTCGCAACAAATTAATCCTTTTAACATCTAGGCATATTTCAATGGTAATTTCGTATCGGTAAATGTAAACAGGTTTCGTAATTTTAGACATTTTTTCTGGTAGTTAAAAATTAAAAACCAAATTGTTTATAAACATCTAGGCATAAGCATAATCTAGACGAAGAATCTTGCGAATTATGATTACCATAAAAATATCAAAGACACCCCCAAAAAAAATGTACACATTTTCTTCAATTTCTGTGCATGCATACCAAAATACATACATTACATTACATCCTACACCACTTTACACTTCCATAACAATTTTGAATCATCTCCTTCACCTATCTTGATCAATTTTATCATTTCAAACTCAACTAAGAGATAGAATGCCTCCTATGTCTTAAAGAAGAACCAGATGATTTGCCATCTCCAGGAACTATTGAAGTTGGGCTATTAGAACTCCCTGAAGTCTCTGAACTCCTATTCTCTCCCTGCCCTTTTCCCACATTCCACAACTTATCAAAGATCCTCCTCGACCGAGACGGCAACAGCTGCGTGCCGCTCCGGCTGTTCTTGCTACCCTTCTTGTTCAACTTTCCATTCTTGCATAACTCTCCCTCTTTAATATTCAAGTGACTTACTTGGTTGTCAAGGTACTGACAGCTCCCAGCCTCGGTTTGTTTGCATTCGTCGTCTCCAGTTGCATCTGCATTCGAAGGGCAATGTGGAACGTTGCCAATGGATTGAGCATTGGCGGAGGCTTTTACCTGCTCGAAATAGAGAACCTGCACTATAACTCGGAGGGGAAGACGATCATTTTGCGCGGCGTGCATTGACGCATCTATGCTCAATTTCTTGACATCCATGAGTCCACATATGTTCTTTCTTTCAGCTTTTGTCAAACCAGGGTGCTCCTGAAGATGAAAGAATGATTTTAATCCTAAGATGTCATCAAATTTGTTAAAGCATATAACATTTTTTAGTTCACCAAAGCATATATATCTTCCATAATAGGAATCAATCAAAACAAGAGAAAGATTTTTCCTAAGACAGCATGCATAGAAACAACACGAAAATTGAGCTTAAGAATCTTGAGTCAGATAAAGTATTATCATGGGAATATGGTTGTTTCGCAAAATCTTACCTTCAAGTAGACATCAATAGCTCTGTACAAACCATCATGGTTCGGCCTAGTAGACTTCGGAATTGACTGTGACAAAGCAATGAAACTGGCAAGGCTGAGATTCGGATCGTGTGAAATTTCTCTTAGATAACCATCAACTAACTTGCCAACATTCAATAAGGACATACTCCGCAAAAGAGATTCATCATTTACTTTATCTTTCTTCTCATCGGCCTCAAAATTACAGCCGTCCTTTTCTTCACTCATGTATCGATTCAAAAGACCTTGTACCAAATCAACATCAAAAATAGTACTTTGAGGAGACCTCGCCGGAATCAACAAGTCTTTCGCTGAAGCTTCATGTAATTTCAGGCTGATGCTCCTCATCAACTCTTCTCGCGAAGACTCATCAGCTTCAACTAGTATTGCCACTTTCAATAGTTTGAGCAAGAAGCTACACGAACAACCGAGCCCATTATCACTCGGCAGCAGACACACAATGGTTTCTACCAAAGATTTGTACCTCTGGGCATGGGAACCATACACCAATTCATCTACAGTATCCGGTAACCATCTTACGGCATAGATTTTTAGTGCCTCCCCAATCACAACACCATCCATTCTTCCCTTCGATTTCACCGTAATCATCACTCTTTTATAAAGATCAATGTCCAATTCACATATATCTTCAACCCACCAATCCCTTGGAACAAGCTTAACTTTCTCTTGGGATGTCTCCTCCACAATATCGTTCGGTTCTGTTAGTTTCCGGTTATAAGTGTAAGACCAAGTGATGTTGCCTGGGTCCACAGAAGTCTTCGAAGCAATGGAATCAATGCATCTCCCAATGATCTTCAGATCCTCTGACCATGGAAGAAGAGCCTTTGTTGTTTGGAGAACAATTATCGAATCTTTCCAGCTTCGAAAGATACTAGAGTTTAAAAACACCTCAATCTTGAAAATCAAGTTTCCTTTATCGACATCTTCGGTCATCTCAAGGAACTCAGCAGCACAACGGGCAGCCACTACATTGTAAGGATTTAGAGTAACAGTCATTCCATAGCAGAACTTTGCGCAAACTTCAAAGGCCTTCAGCCCTCCAGGGAAGTCATCCAAGTATATTTCATCGGAATTCTCTTCATTAGCCTTCGATACCAACTTCTGTAATCGATTGCTCTTGGACAGTAGAGGGAACTGCAAATGATAAAGTAAACCACATTCCTATAACTTGCTAGATATACAAAGAAAATACATGAAGTTTGCAGCCATAAATACACAACCTGGTTAAAATTAATAGCACAGAAAGCAAAGATTCTGAAAATAATGTACCTTGTGAAGGCAAAACTTAACTTCACCAACAGTGATTATAATATCTGTAGCCAATTCAGATGACTCATACCTGCATAAATTCAAATCGAAACGCCTTTAGCTTATAAAGAAAGGTAAACAATGTTTCAAAAAAATTATTAACAACAGAATGAGCAAAATGATGAGGCAGCTAATCAAAAACCTTCAGTACAGATTTGTTTAACTAAGATATGATTAATGTAGTTCGCCGCACTCTCACTTGGATGCATCACATAATATCACAAAGATACATTATATTTAACAAACTTGATCACATTTTCAACACAATCCTCCAACCCCAAGACAATAAATAACCACTGACCCCTGAAATTTGGTGGAACTCATTGTTACCTCTTCTATTTGCTATGTTTAAAGTCAATGCATGTTTTTAGAAATAAAGGGGAGTCAAGTTGAATTTCACCAATTCCTCAGAGAGGTGAGTGTAATTTTCTCAAGTGATTGGGACCATTTGCAATTTCATTTGTCTCATGTACAATGAAACCCAATTTTCCATAGCAGAAAAGTTAATAAACTTAAAACCAATGACTAACTGAATAAACATCTAAATTTTACTTTACCATACAAAATGGGGTTCTTAGTTGAACACAGGTTCCACAAGCATCACAGATGAGACATCATTTTCAAACATGATACAAAAGCTAAGTAATAAAGGGCTAAAAGACACCACATCTTCAAAAAGGAATCCATCCACAAAGCATTATCTATAAAACAAGGCAACTAACAAGTGCCACAAATGGAAGTATGAGACTCACAATTTCACATGCATATAACTCATCTATTGGTGAAAGAAAGAAAGAAAGAAAAGAGGCACACATATATTCCATTATTTAAAACAATTAACATGGTCTATAAATGTGGCTTTGCATCTTGCCATGATTCAAGAAAGTTGAGTTAACCAATAACCACTTCCTCATATTTGGCCCACAAACATGTTCACACAGCTCTAAATGATGGACCACCTTCTAGTTCAATCTCTCTCACTCTTTCTTCTTTTTCAGTTACCAGAAAATATATATAATATTGAAAATTTCAATTGTTGTTCAGTAAAAGACAATGGTTTGGAATATTAATGCATTCAGAAAAAATAAATAAAATCAATGAATCCATATCAATATATTATTGACCAAGCCCATCTAATTCCATATTCAATAACATGAAATGGTACCATAGACATAGCTAGAATCACATGTTGTTGATATTATTTTTGCTGCTAGAATTTAGCAAGATCTAAGAATTAGGAGTAATGATAAAAAAAAATTTAAATTAATTAATTAATTAAATGAGAAAAAATTTCTGATAACAAAATCTTAGTTTTGAATTTTTGATATTTTCATTATCATTAAAAATTATAAAACAAATAAAAAAAATTTGGATTAGATAAAAAAGCCAACCATGAATTTAACAAGATGTCTGGTGATCATAGAGGGTATGAAGACAGATACAGGAGTAATAAGTTACGATAACTCTCTCAATCAAAATATTAAAATAAATAAGTATAAGAAAAAAATTAACAAACTTTTTAGTAGCTTCTGGAGAGAAAAAAAAAAAAATAAAAACTGGGTATAGTTTTCTCCAATAAAAATTATTTAAAAAAAAAGAACATACATACACATGAAAAATACTAAGAAACTAACAGTAGCTTAATAGGCAGAGTGAGAAATGAAGAAGAGAAACAAACAAAATAGATAGAAGAAGAAGAAGAAGAAACATTGTCATCACCTGACAGATTTTCCATCAGCTTTAAGTGCATCAGGCTTTGATCCCAACTTCATAAACTTCATTTTCTTTTTTCCTTTTTTATTTTCTCTCTCTCTCTCTCTCTCTCTCTCTCTCTCTCTCTCTTTTGGTTTCTCCTTCAAACTAAAACCCAACAAAGCTGGTATACTTGAAGCTTTGTTACAAAAGAATCGAAGCTACCAAAGAAGAAGAAGAAGAAGCATGTAAGTAACACGTTGTGGTTGTTCTTTACTTGATGAAGACACTGTTCACGTTTTGCATTGATGATAATGATGACGAAGACACCAATAGCTATAGCTATAGCTACGGATATAAGAAAATTAAATATTGAAAAAGTTAAAAAGAAATTAGAATGGTTTTTGTAAGGTGGTTGACTGGTTGGGGAAAGAGAAAGGAGAAGTTATTATTATGAGTTGATGGAGAGAAAGAGAAGAAGAAAGGAAAAACGTGTTGTTATCGGAAATATGGAAATTGAATTGAATTCAATGTTTGTGCTCATTCATTCATGCACAGAAAAGAAGCAGCGGTAGCAGAATCAGAAGGAGAAGAAAGAGAAAACACTGGCGTCAGATTGAGAAATGAAGAAGAAAGAAACAAGATGGTGTCAGAAAAAAGAAATTGAATTTAGTAATATTTGAGTCAATGGGATTTGGTTTTTATCTATGGGCTGTTAATTAAAGAGTTTTTAGATACTTGGTAAAAAAAATTAATTTTTAAATTTATTATATAAAATTTTATTTAAACACATAAATTTTATTAAAATTATGTCAAAAAATTTAATATTATTAGTATATAATACTTTTTACATAATATTGTATTTTATAAAATTTACAATAAAAATAAAAGTTGAATATAAATTATTTTATTCATTTAAAATTTTTTAATTACTGAACTAATAATTGTAATGGATATTTCTAATAAAATCTAACAGACATGGGACATGATTTTAAAGAACCATATTTTACGAATAAATAAAAAATAACTGTGAATAAAATCGAGTTGTAGGGCATTTGTTAAAATTTTCATTTTTTATTATTCGGATTCAAAATCTTATCTTTATTTTTTTAAAAAAATCGAGTTGAAATTTAGTAAAATTTTGAAGGTACAAGTAAAATTAGAACCGGGTCTAATCCTTATTGTATTTTTTGTTTTAATCGCCACCTGTAAACTGGAGGATGCAGTGGGAATCCAGAATAAAAACGGTGGTATTATATTTAGGCCGCCTTTGGTTAGAGAGAAGGAAAAAGAAAGGAGGGGTTGATGAATGATGATGGAGGGGTGATTCGGTGAAGATCTTCTTGGGTGGCACAACACAAATCTCAAGAGAGTTAATTGAAATTGTTGTGTGAAAAAAAAATTAAAAATAATTGATTGAAGGTAGTATTGAGATAGAGATAATAGTGTAAGAGTAGCAGTGAGTGGTTAGTGGGATTTGTGTGTTGGTGTGATGATGGGGGTTGTAGGAGAGTGTGTGTTCTGACGCACTTGTCGTGGCTCCGACGCCTCTTGCTTTGGACTTTGCAGGATAAAAGTAAAAGGATAGTAGAGGGAGGGAGTAGGGGACTATGTCACTGACAGGGTGGCTCAGACCAGACTAATAACACTTTTTCCATTTAGTATTTACATTTTATTTTTTAAATATTATTTATTATTTATATTTATATATAAAAAATTATGTTTAATATATATTTTAGAAGAAATATCCCATTAAATCTAAATAATCAAGCATTTTTATCAATCAAATTTTATATCTCTATGCGTCTTTTTTGGCTTTTTTCTTTCCATTTTCAGCAGTCATCTCCTTTTTCTTCCTCTTCCTCCTCTTTCTCCTTCTCCTTTACTTTCTATTCTTCTTCAACTCTCTCTAATTTTATTGTGTTATTATTCTTCTTTTTCTTGTTATACTTCTCGATATAGACATAATAGTCTTCGTCAATATGTTTTTTTCTTTTTTTTTTTTTGTTATGTTCTTTTTTATCGTTGGCAAGAATCTAAGTTATAAGAAAAAATAACCGCATTTTAAAGGGGAATTAAACCATGCAACCAAAGTTATATTCATTTTCTCTAATACAGTTTGTTTTATTTTTTGTAAAAGAAATCTGTTTTGATTTATCAAAGAAGTCCAATACTTTTTTTTAAAGAAAATCTATTCGTTTTTTTTAAAAAAAAGGCAATGAAGAAAAAGAAAGACAAAGAAAAAAAAAACGTAACATAGAAAAACAAAACAAAATGGATAAGAAGAAAGAGGAGGAAGAAGAGAAAGAAAATGACAAATGAAAGGGTAAGAGGAAGAAAAAGACAACAGAAAAAGAAGAAAAAAAATTAATTCATTTTTTTAAGAAAATCTTGTTTTTTTTTTTGTTGAAAAAAGCATCAAAGGAAAGGAAGAAGAACGTAGATGTTATAATATATTAAGATCAATTAGTATTAATTATAATATTTGAGTTTATTAGTTTGATATTTCTCATAATTATAGAGTTTTAGGTTATTATTATTATTCTGATTCTCTCTTCGCCTATAAATAGATTTCGTAATTGTACTATGATATACACAACTTTCATACAATTCTAATAAATAATTTTTTTTTCTATTATATACTCTCACTCCCTTTCTAACATGGTATCAAGAGTTTAGGTTCTTTATATTTTTTTTCTGATGGGGATTATACCTTGGTATCCTCCTTGAACTCTATGAGTTTCTTTGTTTTGTTCTTAGTCCACAAATTTGTTTTTCTCTCATGTTGTTCCTTTTTCCTCTTTCTCGTTCATCTTTTTTGTGTTGTCGTTTTTCACCTCGACAGTTTCGCAAATCTCTTTATGGGAGTTTCGTCTCCACCTCGGTAGTTCGCTAGTCTCTTTGTGGGAGTTCCGTCTCCTCATCGGCAGTTTCGCCAGTCTCTTTGTGGGAGTTCCGTTTCCACCTCGACAGTTTCGTCAATCTCTTTGTGAGAGTTCTGTCTCCACCTCATTATGGCAGTTTGGCCAATCTTTTCGTGGTAGTTCCGTCTGCACCTCGTTCCGGCAGTTCCGTCTGCACTTCGCTCCGGCAGTTCCGTCTGCATCCGGTTTTGGCAGTTCCGTCTGCACCCCGTTCTGATCTCTATATGGCAGTTTTGTTTGCATTTCCTTTCGGCAATTTCGTCAATTTATTTTTTTTAAATAAGTTTCAAACTCAAGTTGAGGGGATGTTAGAATATATTAGGATCAATTAGTATCAATTATAATATTTAGGTTTATTAGTTTGATATAATTATAAGATATTAGGTTATTATTATTATGATTCTTTCTTTATCTATAAATAGATAAGTTAGTACTGTGAGTCATACAATTCTCATATAATTCTAAACCTTTCTCTATTGTATATTCTTTCTCCCTTTATCAAATATTATAATTGATACTAATTGATCCTAATATATTCTAACAGTAGAAAAAAAAAAAAAAAGATAAAATGAGAAAGAATGAGAAAGAAAAAGAAGAAGAAAGAGGAGAAGCAGCTACAAAAATGGGAAGAAGAAAAACGCGTATGTTTTCACATTATTTTTTTTTAGAATGTATTGAAAATGCTTAATTAAATTTAATTGTAAAAATAAGTGTACATATAGTGTTATGTAAATATCAAAATTATTCCACAAAAGTTTTTCTCGATCACTTTGATTTTTAATTAATTTTTTTAAGTAAAAGTCCTAAAAAATTACCTTCTTTGGATATATTGGTTCCTTCGTATTGATAAATTAGTCCTTCATCTGCTTTTAATCAAATATTTAAATTTTTAATAAGTATATTAGACAAGTAAATTTCACTATATCTTATTATAAGACAGTTAAATTCTCAATAAATATTATCACATGACAAATTAGTCTTTATTCAAAATAATTAAAGGACTAATTTTTTAGTGTCAATTAAGAAACTAATTTGTCCAATAAAATAATTATCAAGAACTTTAACTGAATAAAAAATTATTAGGAATTAAAGTGTCCGAATCAAAATTTTTTAAAAGAATTTGGGTATTCATCCTATATTTTATATAAATAAGTTTTAAAAAAATATATTTAACATGTTTATTGTTTCCTACTATAGTTATGTAATACATAAAGTCAGGTCTCGGAAAGTATAAGTATTCATCTGAAGTTTAATTAAATAATTATAATAAAATAATTTATAATATATATTCTAAAGTAATATTTTTACAAAACTCAATATTTAAAAAAAAATATAAAGATTATGTAAGATGGATTAAAAATTTTCACATGATACTTAGACAAAATTAGAAGAGAATAAAATAGGTCAAAGAATTGGAAGTAAAAATGATCAAATTTAAGAAATGTGTTTCACCAATTTAACTTTTGAAATTTATAATTTTGTTGTATCTAGATGTATTACTAGATAAAATTCTACTTATATTATGCTCAAAAATATTATAAGAAAAAATTCAGCCCATATTGCTTTGATAGAACTGGCAAGCTTGCCCAGTTTTAAGATGACACAAGATTTGCTTTACTACATATAAACACTTCCATTGATGAAAGATTTTATCAAAGGGTGAAGAACATGGTAGCAAGGAATATGCTAATGATGGGCATAGTGGAGGAAGCATAAAATGAGAAAACATTACCTCCAACTTAAAATTTTAAGATATTAAATAAATGAGTTTTTTATTTTATATCTTGTTCTTAAAAATGTAAGATTAACCTTTGACACTTGAACATGAACAGCTATTACTCAAAGGTAATTTGGAGAGAATTTGTTGCAAAAGGAAATTTAAATAAAACTATCATTTTTAGACCTTACATAAATAATAAACTATTTTCAATACTTAGTTCTCCTAATTCGGTGAAACGAATTGTATATTGCATTCTCTTCGATAAAAGTGATTTTTAAATTAAGAAATAGAAAAAAAAAGGTGAAATTGCCTGTAGGCAAATTTTTACTTTTAATTAAAAAAAAAAGCAATTCGCTCTTATTTTTTAAAAAATATATGTATAATTATATAAAAGAAATTATTACAAGTTATTTTTACCTAACAAGAATTTTTTGCATCACTGATTCCAGTACCATATAAAAAATAAAAAAAAATTTTCTTTAAAATACAAGAGGTACTTAGAAGAAATTAAACATGCACTTTCCACTTGAAAATCAAGGAGCAATGATGCTAAGTTGCTAACATGAACCGATTAAGGCGATTATGTACTTAAGTGTAATATAAGAGTTTTATTTTAATGTGTTAACATGGTAAAAAATTTACATGGTCGATTCATACGTTATATGAATTTTAAAATAATAAATTAAAAAATTAATTATTTTTTCAATTAAAGAGTGTATATAAATATATATTTTACGTCTTTTTCCAAAGGAACGTGTCTAACTAAAACTAAATATTACACTAATTCAGTACCTATCTGTGGCAGAAAAAGTAAGCATCTTTTTTCTCAAATCACTATATGCTATAAATTAAATGGACCCCTAATTAATATTATTAGGGATTGCAGTCACCGTGGTCTGTGGACTTGTAAACTTTTGCTGCTATCGCATGTTCTTGGCGATGCAATAAACGGAATTATAATTTTCAATTATTATTCTTAGGACCACAAAGAATTTTGGTATCTCTTCGAATATAAATAAAATTAATCATTTTAATAAAACATAAAATTATATTCTTACGTAATCTATCTATCAAAATATAATAAAGGTAGCAGATAAATGGTTGATTGACAAGTTACAGTAAAATGTTATTTCACTATATCTTAACAAGTGTCCTCCACTAAAAATAAAGGAAAGCTGAAAACTTATAATAAAAAAATAATGCATTTTGAATTTTGAATCAACATTTGGGGGAAATTTTAGGTTGAATTAAACAAAAAATAAAAAGAAAAAATAGCGTCTATACATTATACAAGATCAGACTTTCACAAAAAAATGAAAAGGTAGAGAGACAGGAGGGGATGGGGTATTTGTGAGGATGAGAGTAGAACCCACAGAGCCGCCAACGGGAAAGAAGAAGAAGGCGGGGATAGCAAAGGATGACATTGTTGTTGTGGCCGTCGTCGTTGAAGAAAACGATAGAGAAAGACCATGTGAGTCTCTTAGCGCGGCACTCTCAGCTTCTGAAGTTTTAGCGGCCGCTCTAGTTCTCTTTCTCTCAACCCCTATCCGATCTAAACTTCACACCACAACTTCAATCTTCGGCAGTGGCAGGTTCCAGCAGTGGCAGTAATTTGAAAGATGAGTACCAGCAACTTCTACCCTCTATTCCACTTCTTGGTTCCTGATTTGCATTTAAGTATAATAAGAAAAAAAATTCATACAAAATTCTCATAAATAAACTCAATAAATAAAGATACTTTTTAATAAAGAAAGGTCTTGAATATGTAATCATCTATCATAATTCTACATCTAATAAGCCTCCTCATCCTTGTAATGCAATAACCTTTTAGATTTGGAAGCTAAGCGTGATTAAGCGGAGAGCTTTTTTTCATAGTTTTTTTTTTCTTCGGCCTTATGGTTAATTTTTGTTAAAGGAAATATATATCCATCAAGTCCTAAATCGTTGGATCATAGACGCTTTGATATTATATCATAAGAAATCATTTAGTCTAAAATAAAATTTAAATTATTAGATAATTATGTATTTAACACGCTTTCTTACATAATATCTTTTTTAGATTTATAAACTTTTTTTTCTTTCTTTTAATTTATTTTATTCCGAAATTCATTATTTTGGAAGATAAGAAAAATCAAATTCTTAATTTCCTTTTATCATGAAAACTATATATATATATATGTTATGTTTTCATGAAAATAAAATCTCTGAGCATGTGTAACATGTTCCTTGAGTAATGAATGAGCTCTACTATTAAGCATGCATGCATGCATGCATTTGGCTGTGGCAATATATTATTAAATGCTGGGACATATTATACGGACCACATAACATGGGTGCTCCGTGCTCCTTTTTCCTTCAGATAGGTACATATCAACTGGCACAATTACTTCTAATATTGTTAGTGTTCTTTCTGAATTTTTTTAATGCTAGATGTAAATCTATGCTGTATAACTAATTTAAGTCCAATTAATTCATTAATTTTTATATCAAATAAAAAATAATTTTAATCTTAAATATCACAAAAAAGTATATAAATAATTTTCTATTCAATATCAAAATATTTTTTTCTATTTATAGTAGAAATAAATGACTTGTTTAAACTTTGTTGATAAAATAGTTATATGTCTAAAATTATTATTTTTTAAATTAGATTTTGAGAAAATCTTAAAAAACAATATTGTAAAGTCAGTATTGCAGCTAATACTCATTAGATTAATTATATGAAAAAATATTTAAAATTCTTAAAAATAAGAATATTTAAAATTTAGTGAAAAAACCACCTGAAATTTAAATAGAAGAAGAATGATTGAAATGAAAAGGAGAAAGAAAACTGTGTTTTTTAGTGATCTTTTTACTAAGTGAAGATTGTGAAAGGCCTAGAGAAGGGGGCTGAATCTATGACCACTTTTTGCAAAAGCTTGAACTCAACAATTTGACACTTAGAGTTGCTGATTCTGTTTTAGCGTGGAAGCAGGAGACTTTTTCGTTTTATCTCATAATATGAAGGTAGCAAAAATAACAAACAGAAAACAGAAAGCAGTAAAAGACACCAACTCTTTTATACTGGTTCAACCACTCCACTGTATGTGGTCTACATTCAGTTCCACCATTAACAAGGTGGTTTCCACTATTATTGAAATGATTACAAACACCAATCCTCTAGAACTTCACTCACTCTATCCAAAGAAACAACTTTCAAGCTCTTTACACCAAGAACTCAGACTTCCAAGTGCTAACCCAACTTGGGTAAGGGGAACACCAAAAGTTCAATCCTCAAAACATAGAAATACACTCAAGATTTTACGTTTTTAATTTTGTTTCTAACCTATCACTCTTACATTTTTTCACTCTTTAGCTTTTTCGAATGCCTCTCAAGTAATGCATTTTAACTCATTGAAACAAGAGATGATAGATTAAGAAAATTTGAATATTCATGAAGCACAATGAAGGAGAAGACACTTGCAGATTTTTGCTAAGTGGTTGATACTGTGTTTGCTCTCTTTCTCCTTGATTTTCTCAATGGATGAACCTCCTTTTTATTACAAGGGTGTTGCCTCCAATGAGAAGCTAGGTCAACTTGTTCTGAGCAAAAGCAAAAGGTCTTGTAGCTAGTTGTGATCATAGAAGCAATGGAGATGGAGATTTGAGGTTGTTCACAAGCCTTCCTTTCCAATTTGCAACCAAGACAGCAACCTATTTTGGTGCAAGTCTTCGCTGTTTTCAAAGCAGAGGAGAAAAGAAAGTCTTCTCTTCAATTTGATTCCTTTTGTACCTATTCAATCTCCATCCTTCATATCTGGCTTAAGCTCCAAGACAGGTTTTCCTCCATTGGATCAAAGATGTTTGATGACAATCCTTTTCTTCTAAGCTATTGAAATATCATATTTCCCTCTCTTTACAAATGAGAAACCCAAATAGCTTAGGAAGGAATTTGCTTGCAAAATTTTGTTTCTTGGGCATCTTCAAAGTTTTACTATCATTCAAATAATGGGCTGCAACAAAAATTTGGGCCTGCACAACAAAAAGCACAACATCAAACAATACTTGGGCTTTTACACCCAATAATAATAATGTTTAGTCATCACCAAAAATACATTTTAGTTTCCTAAACTCAACAATCTCCTTGTTGATGACAAACATTAATTTTGTATGAATTTTCAAAGGAACCAAATAAGATTAAGTTTAGAAACTTCCCTTTGAAGAATTCCACTTGCAAATTGTGTGCTTCCCCTCTTTTTCATAAGGATTGCTCCCCCTGAAATAGAGATTAACCAAAAACAGAACATACACACAACAGATATGCATTGCAATGTCCTAAAAGTTAAGCTACATGATCAGAGCAAGCATATAAATCAAATGAGCAGCAAATAATTCAAAAGATGCTTAAACTTGATCAAAGTTCTTATGCTACTCAAGTTAGACTTAGCACGCCTCAATAATTTCTAACATTTTCTCCCCCTTTTGTCATCAAGGTGGGTACAAAAATATGGAATAAACCTGCAAAAGATGAAATAAGAGGCAGCTAACAACAGTTCAGAGTATCAAAATGTTATAATATAAGTATTATATTACAATCATCCCAAAAGAAAGTATCTAAGAGAGCTAATTCAGAATTGTCTCATGAAACTAGAAGCAGCAACAGCAACTGAGATTTATGAAAATCTCTTAGGCATAAGAGGGTTCAGAATTATCTTCCATATTCCCTTCCTCTTCATCCTCAGCATCAGAAAACATATGGTCAGCCTTGAGCTTGTCTATGTACCTCTTCTGAACCAAAACCCTTTCAACAGCCTTTTCGATGTGGTGGCCTTGAGTCCTTTACTCAGCTCATGCATTTGAGTGACTAAGAAAGCCACATGAAGCAGCAACGTAACCTTGGAATTTGTTGAAGAAGATGGTCCAGATCCATGGTTAGAAACATCTTCCTCTTCCACAGATCTCCTTTCAGAACCCGCACTCTTCTTTGCCGGCTTCTTCACTACACCACCTCCCTTTAGGTAAGAGTTCCTTTCCTCATAGTTCTCATAAGTAAAATTAATCATAAAACTCTCAATTTTTTTTGTTAAAAACATGCCATATGGAAGAGCAACAACTCTGTCATTTCGAATACATTCATGCATATGACGCATCATTAAATAACCAAAAGAGATGAGCACTTTCATGATTAAAGCAAATAGCAAAAGAGTATCACAAAATGAGACACGCTATTAAGAACCGCTTTGGGGCATCAGAATGTGGTTGATGATACGATGAAGTTGAGCACGGACAGGACCTAAGGATCTGTGAGTGGGAATGACACCATCAAATGCAAAATGATTTTCACAAATACATACTAGGGCTTCCTGATAGGTGAGATTTAGAGATCTTTCCCAGTTTCCATATGTAAACACACAAATCCCGGCTTCAGTGTGACCTAGACACTCACTTAACTTAGACCTATCTAGCATAATGGCTCTACCCTTGCCATATGACATAATGGTTCCCTTGTGGTACATTATACTGGCATAAAACTCATGAACCAGATTGGGATAGACACGGATTTTGATGTCAAACAGAGGAAGCCACCCTTGAAATACAAAAAGATGAATAAAGTCTAGACTTTTATGAGAAATGGCATCAAGATCAACCAGAAAAGATGAACACAGAGGGTGATTCACAACAATCATTTTGTAAAAAATGTGATCTTGAAAACTAGGAAATCTCCTTTCATCAAAATCTTCGGGAGGGAAAGAGGCAAAAACTTCCTTGTAAGAACAAGGGTTTGGGTCATAAGTTTCACAAACAGGATGAAGAAGGTGAAAATATGAGTTACCTTGACGAGGACGAGAGGGAGAAGCACGGGATGGTGGCGAAGGATGAACATCTTCTTCTTCCTCTTTGATCAGTGGCCTCTTTCCACGAGATGAGCTAGGGCAAGGAATGTACTCATGAGCATGACGACGATTGGTGGTTTTGGTGCAAGCCATAGGTTTTGATGGAGAAGGAGAAGTTTGTTTGGGATGAGAGTTGATGAAGATGTTAATGGTAGGGATTTTGAGAGAAGGACGAGGGTTTGAGGAGTAACCACCACGACGAGGAACACACTTCTTTCTCCCCATTTTATAACACTACTTGTGCCGTTTCAGTAATCAAGAAAGAGTTTTGAGATGTGAGTGAAGAGGTGTGTTGAGATATGTAGAGACAACAGTCATTATAGGCAATGAAGAACCAAAGGTTGCATCTTTAAAATCCAATTTTTGAATTTATTTTGAAAATATGGAGAAAAAATATTCAAAAGAAATGTTTCACAAAAAGCTGCTCCTAGTAGTACTATTGCAACACACAAGCAAATAAAACTCCATTTTTTAAAACCACAAAGGACAAAAGATTTATTTCAAAAGATTTTTAAAAAATAAAGAATAAAAACTAATGAGTCACACTTGGAATGTAACCCTAAAACCCCAAAGGAATGTTTCCTAGATTGAGACCAGCATGGTTGTACCAGAGCTTGGACCACATGTTTCCTTCGTACTTAAGAGAATTTTAAAAGTACCACTCATCATTTGTCTGAAATAATCTCCCTGCATCCTAAGAGACAAAAAGCTCAAAACAAAATGTTAGAAATACTTAAGCAAGAGTATCAAAGCTAACAATCCCTAAGCATGTTCTCAATTTGCAAAATCTATCATCAGCCAATGGTTTAGTGAAGATGTCAGCTAACTGATCCTCAGATTTAGAAATTGAATTTCAATGGTGCCCTTTTGAATATGTTCTCTAATGGAGTGATATCTCACTTCAATGTGTTTAGTTCTAGAGTGCAAAATAGGATTTTTTGAAATATTTATGGCACTTATGTTATCACACATTAGAAGCATATTCTTAACACTACAAGAAATTCGTATATTACCAGCGGATTTACCGGCGGATTTTTTAACGTTTCTGGCCGATTTCACCGTTACCGGGGGATTTACCGGCGGATTTTTTCCGCCGGTAAAAACGGCGCCGGTAATCAATTACCGGCGGAAAAATTCGCCAGTAACGTGTTTTGAAGGGGCAAATTTAGTTTCAGCGTTACCGGGGGATTTACCGACGGATTATTTACCGTAGGATTTACCGACGGATTTTTTCCCCGGTAAATTGGCGCTGCTTCCTGTTTTCCAGCCGTTCTTACCGGCGGATTTTTTCCCCCACAAAATCCGCCGGTATGCATTATTTTTAAAAAAAAATTAAAATTTTTGGTATTTACCGGCGGATTTTTCCCCCGGTAATTCCGCCGGTAACCTAAACAGAATTTAAAAAAATAAATAATAATATTTACTGCCTGGATAAAATCTGCTGGTAATTCCACCAGTAGTTCCCCCGGTAACGTGCAAAATTTCTTTTAAAAAATAAATGCATAAAATATTACCAGGGAAAAATTCGTCGGTAATTCCCCTGGTAACATTGGCAGAATTAAAAAAAATATATGAAAAATAGCAATCCATTTCTTTGTAATAACTAATAATGTTATAATGCAACAACAACAATAAATAACAATAAAATGCTCATTTGTATAAGACAAGAATAAAAAAATAACAAGAATACTAAGACGTGATCAACCTTGTTCATATTCTACCTAGATTAGCATTATCAATACATCAAAATGCTCATTTTTTGTATCATTTCTTCAAGTGTTACTGCGGCTAAAGAATGATCCTATCCATGATCTTGATCCAACCATAGCATTAGCTTCAGACAACAAATTATGATGGATCAGCTATAGAAGGAGAAACTTGAAAAATAAAACAGATATATAAACAAAAACACCAAGTAAATTTCAGAATTCTAAAACACAAATTATATTGCAAAGGTGGATTCCATTGAAATGAACTTTTAGAGGAAGCAAAGAAGCTGCTTTTTACAGTAACAATAGAGGCCACAAATTTCAGAGGCTAAACAAAGAAGAAGAAGAAGAAGAAGAAGAAGAAGAAGAAGAAGAGAGCTAATGCAAAAGTACTATTTTCTCATGCATTGTAGGCATATAAAACAAGAGAAAAAAATCATACCAAACCAAACCACTAAATAACTAATCTCACTATGAATATGCACTACCATTGATCACCTAATTTAGTCCTTAGTG
>JASCZI010271894.1:168169-195766 GCA_036250425.1 Stylosanthes scabra
CATGTTAAATTTTCATTGGTTCAAAATAGATCATTAGATCTAGTTAATTTTAATCATCTATTTTACTCTAATTTTATTAACTCACCCATTAACTATTGTTGAATTCCTTTTGCAATTAATTAAAATTTTACACCAGTCTCATCTTGTAATTTTTTATTTTCCATAACCCATAAATTTTATCTTTTTATTAAAAAAAACAAAGAATGTGTGGTTCATATCCCAACCACCTCCTACCACAGTCCTCCACCCACCACCCAGTCCGAATAAGATGATTATATCAATCCTCTACCAAACAAACCAGTCAATTTTAGGCGCATATTGCACAATTGTTGTCATATATAGTTAATGTTAGGGGGTGACATTTTATACCCTGAAAAAAGTTATGATAAAGAAAGAAGCAATGATAATTTGAATTGAATTAGAAAAAAAGAAAAGAAGCAATTGATGAGATGAGAGAAGTGAGTAGTTATGGGTGATGGATTTCGTAAACTAGGTTGTTGCCTTTTTAGCAACATTAGTTTCTGGGTAGGGAGTTATGTACAATTGATGTATATATGCCACAGGTCGTATTGGGTGGGTGGTGGTGGGAGATCTGCTGCTACCGTGTTAAGAAGTAGGAGATATGTTTTTTAACAGAGATGAAAAATAATTTCATGAATAATAAAAAGGTAACATTTGTGAGATGTGAAAATTAAAAAATTGTAACATGAGACTTATGTAAAACTATTAATTAATTGGATCAAAGAAACTAGAGTAATATATATATTACCTTATTTTTTGATAGGGAGAGGACAATCCATGATGATTATGGCAATGTGCATGGTCACATAAATCATAATATAAAGGCATAAGAAGAACATCATTACATTTTGTGAAAATAGAGAAACGGTCATAATTGATATATTTCGTTAGTAAAATATATAATCAATTAATGGTACATAATTAGATTACCATATTTCAAAATGATTCGGTTAAGTAAGTATAAATAGGAATAATGTTTTTTGCTTTTTTGGTTTTTCTTTAATAACGGCCTATGGAATCAAAATTAGGAAATCCTTACCCTAAGGGTGTTTATGAGTAAGGGGTATTCAATTATCCATCCAAACTTGACTCGAACCGAACCAATTTAACTGGTTTGAGGAACGATGGGTAATCGAGTATAAATTGGGTCCGATTCGATTATACCCGACCTCTATTGGTTCGGGTATTGGTTCCGAAAGAGTAGAATTCAAACCAATCAGTATATCCGATTACCTTTAATATTAATTTTAAAAAATAAAAAATATGATAATATATAAATATTTTTTAGTAAATTACTCATTCTAAAATACTTGTTTTTAAGCCTTGTTTCTAATTAATTTTAGTGTTTATTTGTTAACATGTTTTTTTTTTTTTATAATTTTCTTAAATTTAATGCTTAATTGGGTATCCGACTATCCAAATCGAACCAACCCGCATTTAATCGGGTTGGTTCGGTTCGAGTCCATATACAAAAAATTAAAAAACCGAATCAATCCGAACCAATTACATTTTAATTGGTTCGATTCTCATTTTATCCCAAACCCGAACCAACCCGACTCGTGAACACCCCTACTTTAGGGAGCTAATAAATTTTTATCATCTAAAATTAACCAAATTTATCATCGGAAACTAAGAGAAGTTATCATCCGAAATTGACCAAAGTTATCATCCGAAACTAACCAAACTTATCATCCGACCACGACCACTACCACAATAACAACAACACCAACACTCCACCACCACTCCACCACCACCACCACCACTACAATCACCACAATAACAACAACATCACCAACATCAACACTAACACCAACATTCACTCCACCACCACCACCACAATAACAACAAAGGAGGAGGAGGAGGAGGGAGGAGAAGACAGATCTGCGAAGGACGGCGACGCGAAGAAAAAGGTGGAGGCAGAGACAGAGTTGCGCAAGAAGTTTGGAGGCCAAGCCCGCTGCTGCACCTGAATTGCCTCGTGGGTGGCGCGATGAGAAGAAGAAGACTAGGTGGCGGCACGGTGGCAACACAATGGCAGTGGCAACACCGGTGGAGGGAGAAAGAAAAGAAGAAAAAAAAAGAGATAGAATTTCGGTGGTTGGATTCCCATGGCCCCTATTTTATATGTTTCCTATACTTTTTCTTTCTTTAGTAAAGCTTTTTTTTTTTCAAAGTAAAATAGTGTTTAAATAAAAATCTAGTATACAAGTATTTTTATCAAATCAAACTTCTTAACCTAACAAAAACCACTCATATGAATTGAAGAAGGAGGAATAAAAGAAAAAAAACTTAGTTACAAAAATAGTTATATATCTAGAATTATTGTTGTTTAAATTAAAGGTTATATTAGATGTATATTAAAATTAGTCACTAAAATCAGCTATTATGTATAATATATATTGAAATATGTGTAATTTAACTCATTTTTAATATGTATTTTATACTTTAATATGTATTATATGCTGTTGACTGATTTTAATGGCTGTTGACTGATTTTAGTGGCTGATTTTGATATACAAGTAGAATTATTATTAAATTAATTTAGTTCTTACAAATCACGTGTGAGTTAAATAGGTGTTTAAATGATTCGATAATTTTTTTTTGTTGATAAAGGGAGTTAACAAGTCCCTCTTAGTTTAAAAGTACCAAAATAATAAGAAAAAAATGAAACAAGTAAAGCAGGCGGTTTTCAAAGCCATTGAGAAAATCATGCCCTTTCTTAGCAAGAGAATCAGCTACTACATTTGCTTCACAGAGAGTGTGCTTCTACTGAACTTGATGTAATTGAGTATAGAGGATAAGAAGTCAATTAGTTCAATATCATAATTTAAATTTGGTGTTACCTTTTTCTATCTACACCAACAAAAAAAAAACACTACACCAAAAAAAAAATTGGAGTTACCTAATTAGTTTGCTGGTCTAGTAAGAATATTTATTATAAAGTAATAAAATAAGAAATTAACATTTTTTAAGTTTATAACTCTTATCACGTGTGAATCCCATAATCTTAATCAGAAGGCAATTGTACTCTTGTTTTTCATTAACCTTTTTCGGTCCAGATAAACTTAATCCCAGATCCATGATTATGTTCAAATTGTTGTATGTTAGGTATCTAGAAAATTATAAATATGACATTGACTGTTCTGCAGATGCCATTTTTTTTTTTTGGGACAGTAATCCAAATCTATTAAACAGTGTAATTTTTCTTTTTTTGCATTAGGGTATTCGTAAGACCAAAAGTCCAATAACTAATCATTCGAATAAAGTGGGCGACCCTCCGCAGGCTCCATTTTCATCCTCTCGGGAGAATTGAACCTGTAAGAGATGGTTAAGGAGCACAAATTTTTATTCATCTGTTTATCTTGCGTTGGGTTTTTTTTTTTTTTTGTTTAGGATTTTGCCTTGGTCTAAACAGTGTAATTTATTTGTTTCATTTTTGTGTGTGTCTAACTTAGGATTTTGGACTGGGGGACTCTCTCTCTCTCTTTTTTCTTCCCTTTGAACTGGGGACTCTCTCGTTATATATTCATCAGTCCTGGGCTCCCAGCTTTAGGGCTTTTCCTTTTATTACTCTTTTGTTTTTGGAGATGAGCTTTTGCCTTTTGGTACAATGGTACTCTTTAACAATGTTTTCTCCCACTTCAGTTGGGCCTTCAATAAAGTCAGAAGAAAGATTGACATAATTATAATGAGAATGAATAAAAATAAAGATTTGATTGGATATGCTCACCAAAACAAAAAAAGATCTGATTGGATATCAGCATCCAAAAAAATATTTGATTGGATATGCTTAGGAAAAACATTGTTGTTTGATTGGATAAATAGTTTATTTGAAGTTTGAATATGAGGCCTAGTCTAAAAAGAAGAAGTTTGAATGTTATTATATTACCAAAAAAAAAAAAAGTGTTATTCTAGGTGTACATTAAAATCAGCCATCAAATCAGCCATTAGTATATAATACACGTTGAAATATAAAATACACACTAAGAATTATACATGTATTTTGTATTTCAACGTGTATTATACACTAGTGACTGATTTGGTGACTGATTTTGGTGTGCAAATAGAATTGTGAAAAAAAAAAAATATGTATGGATGGGGTATTTTAAGGAAAAAAATTATATTTTTCGAGAGTAGTTAAAATTCTTAAAAACAAACTATTTAGATATTTAATTTTAAAATAAATTTTAACTAAAAAAAAAATCAAGAGAATTTTTATTTTTATTACGATAAAAAATTTAAATTTCTTCATTTCTCTACCTCTTTCCAAAATGCATCACGTTAATAACATTTACAATTAGTAAAGGACAATCAAGAACATATATTTTATCGAATGAATAAATATAATTTAACTATCTTTCCTAATTTTTTTAAAAAATACAACAAATATTAATTACAAAAATATCTTGAAATTGGATTGCAAATCATGAAGGAAAGGATAATTAACTTGTAACTTTGATATCTCCATGCATTGCATTGCAGGTGCTATTCAATTAGTTTACATCTCTTATATTTTGGATTACAAGTTACAACTAGTTTCACACTATCCAAATAAAATTTCAGCATTGAACTAGACTAGATATAACTAAAAATAGATAAATAGAAGAACACATCTCACTGAGCTGGAGATTTGTCGGTGGTTTAGTTTTCTTTGGATCTTTTTGGGGCGTGTGCTTGGGAATTCTTTTGGTGGAGCCATTGGTCATTTTACCATTTTGGTAAAAACTTGAACCGTGAACATATGTGGCAATGTGTGTAATTTTATTACAAATGTTACAAAAAATTAAATTTGTAATAAAAATAGAATGTAATTAACTAATTATGATTATAATTTACCACATACTTTCTTTGACAAGTCTGAAAATGGGTATCATATTTTATAAAATATTTTTTAATATAGTATTGTTTAAATATTTTAGAAACTAATATATAATTTTATAATTTAACAATTTTCATATAATTGTTCAATATTAGTAAAAATCAATATACTATATCTTAAGATTTTATTATTTTTACATAATATATTATACATCTTTAATAACGAGAATAATTTCTATTAATATTAAATTATTAAGTCAATTTTATTAGACTTAAGTGAAAATAAAATTAAGTCAACAATATATTAAACTAATTAAATAATACATATATATTAATACATATATATATATATATTTAATTTTAAGAAAATATTATTTGAATAAGTGATTTTGTCTAACCAAATTCAACCAAGTGATTTATTTATATGCTAAATAGAATATTATTTCGGTATATATAAATACAGTTCTATTTGACATTAAAATAGTCTTCTATTTAGCATAGAAATAAATCACTTGTTGAATTTATTAGCTAAAACTACTTGTTCACATAGAATTATTATTAATTTTAATACATTGTTGTAAAAATATTTTGTATATATATTTAATTACGTAACGCTATGCCACCAAATTTTTTTTCATTGACTCCTAATTGGTTACTCAAAAAATAAATTTGATTGCACCAATGTATATTTTAAATTCTCAGTGCATTAAAATTAAACGATACGTATATACACTAACTAATTTTAAGTGTAAAAATATATTTTTGTTTAGCTATATCTAAGTATGTAAGTTAGTTGAATGGTTACCTTGGTTAAAGAAAGTGTGAGTGACGTGGCAGAATTAGAAAGGAAGACAAATAGTCGAATATAACCTTTCTCTCTATGTCTCTCTCTCTCTGTGTCCCGCTTCAAACATTGCTTCATTTCACCTCATCTCATTTTCACATCCTTCATCAAGCTATTAATATTACTCACACACCCCCCTCCTTCTTCTTCATCTTCATAGATCTATTCTCATTACTCACTAATAGTAATAACAACATCACATACAAACCCACTCTTTCTCTTCTTTTCTCTTTCCGATCTCGAACGACATGTCGTTTCGGAGATCCCTCGTGTTCTCCGCATCCTTCTTCTTCCTCCTCTTCCATGGCGCCTTCTCCTTCTACCTTCCCGGCGTCGCACCTCAGGATTTCCAAAAGGTAACCCAAACATCTCTTTCAATTCCATTTCCTTCATTCACTCGCGCTTATCCTCGATCTAAATCTCAGATCTTGGATCTGCCATCGTTGCTTGCATTTTCTTTCTCACATTTCCCTTGATTCTGTGGATTTCATTATTGATCTGTTCTTTTTACGGGAATCTCTACTTATTTCAATGGTTCGACTCTGTATCACGCATTCTGTTGTGTGTTGTTGACGGTCCGAAAGTTTTAGCATTTTAATTCGGATTTGAACTCGATTTGTTGATTTGGAGTGGTTGTTAGGGTTGTTTGATTTGGTGGCGTGCAATGTGATTATGTGAGTGTGAAGATATTGTCCAAGGGTAAAAAAATGTTGCTTTTGAAGATTCAGGAACGTTAGGGTCGGATACTAGTGTGGATGCTTTGTTCCTTCTTTCCTTGCAGTAATTTGATTATGATGTTAGAAATTAAAACTTTACAGGGAACAAAACGTGAGCTCACTAAGAATTTTGCCCGCTTTTAGCATGTTTATGGCATATGCATCTTTTGAAACAGTCAAAGTTAGCTGTAATTTGAAAATCCAAGTGTTTTTTTAAAGCTCTTCATTTCCGTGCATAATAATTTGGTTCCGTTTGTTCAAGTAGGATTTCTTTTAATGATGCTTTTCATGGATTGTGCAATGTATTTTTTCGTTGGGTGCATGTGATTGGTTCTTAATTTGGCTTGTGGCTTTCTCCCTTTAACTTTTAGATTTGTCTCTTACCCTTGAATCCCTGTATGGGAAATTGCTATGTTTGGTTAACAATGAATGTTCAGCATTCAGATGTGGATATACCTCCTCATTGACTTTTCCTGATATTTGCTGGTGCAGGGAGATCAATTGCAAGTAAAAGTAAACAAATTAACATCAACAAAGACCCAGCTTCCCTACACATATTATTCCCTTCCATATTGTCGCCCAGCCAAAATTCTAGATAGTGCTGAAAATCTTGGGGAAGTGCTTCGTGGTGATCGCATTGAAAACTCTCATTATGTGGTAAGATTCTTATAACATGTTATTTCATGACATGTTAATTGTTAACTATGTTATGGATACATCTAATTTACTCTTTTCGTTTGTACAGTTTAAAATGCGTGAACCACAAATGTGCAATATTGTGTGTAAGCTCAAGCTTGATGCCCAGAGTGCAAAAGAGTTCAAAGAGAAGATTGATGATGAGTACCGGGTGAACATGTATGGCATTGCTGAAGTTATCCCCTATTTTTTAATATTATTATTTAATGTCAGTATTGTGTAATTTATAATAATTACACCTTTTAATGTGCAGGATCCTAGATAACCTTCCCTTGGTGGTTCCGATAAAACGTCCAGATCAGGACTCCACTGTTTATCAGCTAGGTTTCCATGTTGGACTCAAAGGGCAGTATAGTGGGGTATGCTCATTATATCTTGAAGAACAATATTTGTTGTTTTGAATGCCCAATATTTTCTTGTGCTTACTTTGTTGAAAATGCACAGAGCAAGGAAGAGAAGTATTTCATTCACAACCATTTGTCATTTACTGTCAAGTATCATAGAGATTTGCTAACCGAATCTGCGAGGATTGTGGGCTTTGAGGTGAAGCCATTCAGGTTAGTATTTTTGTGATTTCTTTGCACTATAAGTGTATTTCATTTATTTCGTTGTGATATGTATACAATACTCATACTGATTTTCCGAACCTGTTGAAATGTAGTGTTAAACATGAGTATGATGGGAATTGGGGTGAAAATACACGTTTGACAACATGTGATCCTCATACTAAGCACACAGTTGTCAACTCCAACACTCCTCAAGAGGTTGAAGAGAACAAGGAAATTATCTTCACATATGATGTTGAATTTGAGGTGAGTTTATGATTGTAGAATGGTACTGCATTTTCTCCTTGGCACTTTCTTGATGGCCAATTGGCTTGTGACTTATATGAGATAAAATAAATTTCCTGTTTTATTCATGGATTTGCTTGTCTTTTCATAACTTACCTTTCATTCCCCTTACATTACATCCAAATGGAGTCATTCTCTTTTTCCTCCGCCTCATCCTCATATGAATGTTGTTGTTGTGATGAAATATGATTATGTAATGATTGGAATCTATTTCTTATGACATTTATCTACCCACAGGAGAGTGATGTGAAGTGGGCTTCAAGATGGGATGCCTATTTGCTAATGAATGATGACCAGATTCACTGGTTCTCCATTGTGAATTCATTGATGATTGTTCTCTTCCTCTCGGGAATGGTCGCAATGATAATGTTGCGCACACTCTACCGTGATATTTCAAAGTACAATGAGCTAGAGACCCAAGAAGAAGCCCAAGAAGAGACAGGCTGGAAGCTTGTCCACGGTGATGTTTTTAGGCCACCAAACAACTCAGATTTGCTGTGTGTTTATGTTGGAACGGGGGTTCAGTTTTTCTTTATGATACTAGTAACCATGATCTTTGCCGTCCTTGGATTCCTTTCTCCTTCTAACCGAGGTGGGCTTATGACAGCCATGTTGTTGCTTTGGGTATTCATGGGAATTTTTGCTGGTTATGCTTCTTCTCGCCTGTACAAAATGTTCAAAGGAACAGAGTGGAAGAGTATTTCCCTCAGGACTGCAACCTTGTTCCCTGCAACTGTCTCTGCCGTATTCTTTGTGTTAAATGCTCTCATTTGGGGTGAAAAATCATCTGGAGCTGTGCCATTTGGAACAATGTTTGCCTTGATCTTTCTATGGTTCGGAATCTCTGTTCCACTTGTTTTTGTTGGTGGCTATGTTGGATTCAAGAAGCCTGCAATTGAGAACCCAGTGAAGACTAACAAAATCCCAAGGCAGATCCCCGAGCAAGCATGGTACATGAACCCGGTCTTCTCAGTTCTGATTGGAGGAATACTTCCATTCGGAGCTGTTTTCATTGAGCTTTTTTTCATCCTCACCTCAATCTGGCTGAACCAATTTTACTACATCTTCGGTTTCCTCTTCTTGGTCTTCGCCATCCTAATGGTCACTTGTGCCGAAATAACAATTGTGCTTTGCTACTTCCAGTTGTGCAGTGAGGATTACTTGTGGTGGTGGCGTTCATACCTCACCTCTGGCTCATCTGCACTCTACCTCTTCCTTTATGCGACGTTCTACTTCTTCACCAAGCTCGAAATCACCAAGCTCGTATCTGCTATACTATACTTCGGTTACATGCTTATAGTATCTTATGCCTTTTTCGTGGTAACTGGTACCATCGGATTTTACGCATGCTTCTGGTTCACAAGGCTCATCTACTCTTCAGTCAAAATTGATTAGTTATGCAGTGGTGAGTGTCATGGATTAAAAATCTACTATACTCTTCCCAAAGGTTGAAGAAGATTTATGTAAGGATTTGGAGATTCTCAGGTACTATCAATGATTGTTCAGAATCAGATGTAACCTATTCTATTCAATTTTGCATTGTGAGGAGAGGACACGGTAATTCTTTTGTTTCGATGTCTTTTTTACTTGCTGATGCTGAGTTGTCCAAGTAGGAGGATCTTTGTTTGATTACAGATTTATAGGGTTTTCTATGTTATTCTTGTAGAAGAATTTTAAATTGGCTCCATGTCTTATGATTTTTATTCTTGTTATTGTTTTATTGTGATATTAGAAGTGTAATAAATGTCAGATATCGTTAGCTTCAGGGTTCTTCGTTATAGTGAAGATTCATACACTACTGTTGAGACCGCATTTCTTATTTACCCTCTCATTGATATCATTATCACTTTCCCCTTTAACTGCTTGAATTTTTTAAAAAAGTGATTTATGACATAATATGTTATCTTTTTCTATCCATATAAATTTTTGAAAAATGTAATTTTATTACGAATTCTATGATAAAGATTCTTAATCAATTTTTATTCTTAATAAATCTAAAAATTTTAAATTCAATCCTTATTAAATTCCAAAAGAGAGAATTTAATATAAAGTAAAATTAAAAAAAAGAAAGAATCTAATATAAAGTAAAATAAATTAAAAAAAAATTAAGCAAAAATTTATGTAAATTAATAAAAAAGATATTGTTAAAGATATCACTATTTATCTTTATAAATGTGGCTAACTATCTATTTAAATTTGGACAAATAATTTCATGACATTATTTTTCTTCTTTTTTCCGAATCAGACAGGTCTTGCGATCTCAAGACGCCATTGATATTAACCAACAAGGAATAGCTAACCTTCTAATTTTTTGAGTGTAAAAGGTCAACTACAACTACAAGTTTTTTATAACAGATGGCGACCAAGTGAATAATTACGTTGAGCTAATTGACACGTTCGTTTTCTTCTTTCAATGGAGCCATTTTCATTGAAACCATTTTCTATCATCCTTGTTCCTTGATCCTCCCATTTTATGACTTGAAAAGGATAAAAATATTTCTTATCTAAGAAAGGGTAATTTATTTGCCTCGTCGAGTACCAAGAAATTTGTAAAGAATAGCACTAATTAAGTTCTCTCACATGCTTGCTATCTTTGCAAGCATCCTTTTACAATGTTGGTTATGGTTAGGTGCGAGATCCAAGTCAAGTTCTTCGAGACCATTAATTTTTTGCTACTTGTAAAACACACTTTGTATTATCTATCTCATCATGTGTGATTATGAAAAACATAATTGATAACTAATTCAACCAAAAACTAGTAGGTAGTTAAACAAAATATTTATGTATAAAGCTATTTCTTAGGATGTGTGTCTTCAGGTTTTGCAATTCCAACAGAAACCTTTGCAACATCTGCAGCAGTGGCCTCTGGCTTCTTTTTAACATACAAAACAAAGTAACTGACAGCACCGGTTATGAGTAACCCTGCCACAGCCATTCTGCTCATGCTGAATGGAAGTGATCTCCTTTGGTGAAGAACATTCCCACCTGCTCCCTTTGATCCTTCAACACCTGACATATAATGAGAAAGTATTAATAGTTATTATTGACTCAAATTAAAGCAAGTATATATTGTGTATATGAACATGAACCTGCTGCTTTCACTTGTTCTGAGCTCATCTTGTGTGTGTCTGCCATTTTCCTCCAATTTTCCTCTGATCCACTCATCACTACTATCTATTTTTTCTTTCTTTCTTTCTTTCTTTCAAGATCTATTGATTTTTTGTCACCTTGTTTGTGTGAGATGTGGATATTGTATGTTGCCACTTACTAACTTTGCCTGAAGAAAGAAAGATTGTTGCTTGCTTGCTTGTTTGCCACGTTTGAACATTGAAGCTTAGTTGGGTGTCTTGCCAACACGTAATCACTACTCATTACGTGCCAATGACCTGGGTGTACATGTGGAGATGATTTACAGAAGAAAAAAATTGAAAAGATTCCCTTTTAAAGGAATATATTTTAATTTAATTTCTATATATACCATTAATTGTAAACAAAAATCACCCGGCATATAAAAAGCAATCTATCTATTATAATATATAAAATAATAATAGGAGAGAACAATATAGCTCCATATTCAATTTTAATATTTCAACCACGTCATCAAAATCACACAAATGGTATTTCTAAATTTTTCCAAAAGCCTCGTTTTTCCAAATGGCAGTTGATATATTTCATATTAGTCCCATGATCTTTTAACTATTAATATTCTTTGTTCATCAATTTTAATCTCGCATTAAATTGTAATGCAACCTTTAAATAAAATTAAAATCCACATTAAATTATAAATAATATCAAAAGACAGAAAATATAAACACACTATTCTCATTAAAAATTCATATATTATGACTAAAAATTTGATTACTTAACTAATATATATACAAATCACGTTCTATCATGTTTCATTTCAAGAAACCACAAGGTATGCATAGTGTGTTTCTGGAAGACATTTGGCTTTATCTAAGATGAATCTGGATCATGGTGAATCAAGTAGAATATTCTCAAATGAGTGATTGAGAATTTACAATGAATAATAAAAATAAAATACAAAAAAAATTTCAACCATTTATTTGAGAATATTTCACTCAATTCATCATGAACTTGGTCCATTGTAGACTTCTTCTTATTCTAATAAGAAAAAAAAAACAATATATCTCAAAATGATTCTACTAAATGACGAATAGGTAAACAAATGTCTCACTATTATTCTAATTCATATATTCATTACATAAGTACTACTTTGTTCAACATTATCATTTCGTTTTAAAAAATGTCATCCTTAAAAGGAAAGGACTACATATTATTTATTATTCTTTAATGTGCAAATGGAAGAAAATACCTCAAAAGGCAAATGCCATTTGTCCAACACTCCAACTTAAACTAAAATATTATTTTATTACTTAATAAATTATCCATAACGTTACTTTGTATATGTGCAGGAATTACCACTCCATACTATCATAAAGAAACATATAATTGATAAATTGAAAATAATGTTATAAGAGAAAAAAGTGTACATGACCACGAATCTCAAGATAGAATATGCTAATAAAACATACAAACCAGTCAATGACGTATTGAAATGATTTTTTTTACGCAACACAATTGTGAAGCAAATTTGTGAATCAACTATCAACATACCTCGACATTATTTTGAGTTTGTATCACATCAATATTGCAGAATCCATGCAATCAGTCACTCATTTTTTAATCAGGTTAAATGATTACGAACTAAAGAAATGATTGTAGAAATTCACCGTCACCAAGACATTTATTTCAAATGGAGAAGAAAACCATAAAAAACCTTTAATTGAATATTGTTACTATACTAACATATTTAAAAAATGCAAAAAAATAAAAATCATTATTTTACTTATACATATTTCACAAACCTTATTAAGAAAATCATACTTATTAAAACAGGAACCAGAATCACCAACACAGATATCATCTGACGAAGATCTTATACCGATAAATATATTATGAAGGAAAAAATCAAAATTCATGAGAACAAATGAGCCAACAACTAAAAGACGCAAAAAAAAAAAAAAAAAAGAAATCAATAAAAAACAAACAACTTATGATGAACAAACCATGCTCGAAATATTCAAGCGCAAAAAAGGCAACAATCATCCACATAAGAAACAAGCATTGTAAAAAAAAGACATCAACAATAAAGAAAAAATAAGAACAAAAATTATATTATTCAATATAATTATTCATAAGTTAGTATTTTAAACAATATCATCCCTCAAAATAAAAAAGATCTACATGCATTAAAATAAAATATTACAAAATTTACTATATTTATTAGTTACGAATTTCCTTAATCACAGTATTAACATTTTTATTTTTTTAATATTCTCCAAAATAAAAGCAGACATCATGCAAAAAAATAATCTTCCAATCATCCGTGTATCGGGCGTGGGTAAAAATCTAGTTAATTTATAAATCTATTATTTTAAAGATCATTTAAATATATGAATTGGTTTTACAATCATTTAAAATTTTGAACATTGTCGATATAATAAAAACTTTATATATATATATATATATATATATATATATATATAATTTTTGTATCATAATTAATTAACTTGTTGTCTATTATTAATTAATAATAAATAAATAAAACTACGAGACACTTTTATCTAACGTTAATTATCTTTAAACTATACTTTTGTTGTTAACTTATTTTAAATCTTTTATATATATTTTTATCCGCCTCAACGTAGTTTGTCCATTTATCAATATTATTATTTTTTATTCTATTTCTATGATGGTGAAATCCAATTTTTCCCTTAAAAAGCTCTTCAAAACAATTTAAATTAATCTCTTGTCTTGATTCCTTCGAGAATAGTTACTGTTTGGGAAGGTGTTCACATGTTTCGGTGAGAGAAAATGGAACATGAGGTGTATTGTATGAACAAGTCACCTAGAACTGATTTGTCTTGTAGCGAGGATAAAATGTCCAAAATGGACATGGTCTGTGTTGTGAATGGTCAACAATATCTAGCTGAAAATGGGTAAGCAAAGGCGCCAATGAACGCGGCTTAATAAAGTGGAAGCTGATCATAGTTGTTCTAGCATAATATTCCTTTTCTCTTTTTAACCACCCAGCTCAATAATTATTGGTAAACGGACCATAATTCATGTAGCCCAAGTTTTTCACTTCATCTGGGTTCAGTCTTGTGGAACTCAGTCAGACTGAGGAGCCTTTCAATTGATATTCTTCCTTGCAAACTAGCTGCCACCCATTGTCTTCTTTACGCCAACCGATGTGCATACTTACTTGACCAGTACAGCACCATCGATGCACATGACCATCAATTGTCCAAAACAACGACGCTTTTTATGTCTCCACCGCTGCAATATAATAATATAAATATGAACGGTGATTAATGCTTGAAACAAAATGTTTCGTTAAAGTACAATAAAACGGGTGACAATTCTATTTAATTTAAAAAGAATGAATTCTCTTAATTTTTTTGTCAATTGTTTTATAAAGTGTAATTTCTTACTATTTATTTTTTAAGTGAGAACAAAAAAATATGTAAGAGAAAATATTGAATGATGAGAAACCATATCTGACAAAAACGTTTATAAAAAGCCTTAAGAGAATTCATTCCCTAATTTTAGTTAATATATTATTTATAAAATTATTAGTGTAACAATTATTTAAAAAGTGTTGTAAAAATAATTTTGGTAAAGTATGTTTATATCAAAAGAAAGAGAGAGGAAAAAAGGTTTAAGTTAATTCTGTCGGTTAAAAATTTAAAATACTAAAAAAAAAGAATTACTACCATTGCAAAACTGAAATAAATGATAGCAAGTAATAATAGTTAGCGGTGAATCTATATTGGTTTAAGTGAAACCACATTCCATATGACATATGCTGATATTGAATTTGATCAATCCTTTTATCATTGGAAACATAAACGATAAACAACCCGCTTATTAACAATAAACTGCTACTTCTAGAACATAAATTAAATAATCTCCACGACAAATATAATTCCTCGCGTTCAATCAATGAGTCCCTGCAAATTAGGTAGATTTTTATAGGTGTAGACAAAATTCAATCTTCCCCAAATCAAATTCATCGTTTGAAATCCCATAATAACGATCACGCAAAATTTTCATTTTTTTTCAAATAATTCAAATAGAAAAAAAAGTAAGAAAGGGGCACAGGGAAAAATAAAATTGAGAAAAACAAAAGAGTACCCAAGGGAGAATGTGATCAAAGAGATCAAGAAGGTATTGCAAAATCGGCATCTGAAAAGCACAAAAAAACAAAGAGCAAAGTTAGTGTTCCAAAATCATTAAAATAGGAAAGGAATTTGGGTTTTCTTTTTTTTTTTTTAATACCTTCAGATCACGCAGCTGCAAAACAAATTATAATTAGGCGGAGGGAGAGCAATGGCTTGGTGATGACGACAGCAGCTCCTCCTCTACGCCGCGTCTTGCTTTTCTATCGATCTGACGTATTTTCTCTCTCTCTCTCAGAAACGAACGAAAGAGATATCTAAAATGTATGATTTATTGCTGAATGATTGTTTAAATTATTTATAAACATTTTTGGATATTCATAAAAAATAAAATCATAAATGACCAGAATCTCAAATTTCATATTCAAATCTTAAATTTCAATTATGGTGAATCTTAAATTTCCTGAATTTTTTAGTAGAATCAACATTTTCAAATTTCAAATGTCATCCTAAATGTCCATAATTATTACTTGAATTAATAAGATTGTTGCTGAATTATTGCTCTAGTTAATTTCTTTATTTAATGAGCAAAATTTTATCTCAAATTTCAAATAAACACACCAAATTTTCAGAATTATTGCTCTAACAATTTCCTAAATTATTGCATGAACAACCACTCATCGATAGATACTTGTAGCGATTTTGTGAATGTCGCTTATCAGCTGAATAAAGTCTCCAAGTGTCAAGCAATAAGACTCGAACCCTATACCTTTTATATTTTAATAGATTAAACATAAAAAGTTAGGAACAATCAAGGAGTGGCACACCTTCTAACAATTTAAGCCGAAAATACATAATAATTGAATACGAGAGAAATGCCATTATTGTTTCAAGGCTTATTTTATTTTCAACATATTGATAATAATTTATAACTCTAAGAAGAATTTACATTTTTAGGCACCCCTTACACATTTAGGGTTCTGCAAGCCCAGAAATAGCTTTATACGTATCTCGGGCTTACATAGCCCGGAATAAGACACGGATTTAATTTTAACGTTATCTCGGGACTGCAGAACCCTAGATATGAATTTCGGGACTGCAGAGTCCGAGATAAGATCGACGCCTATAAAAAGCGGACTGAACCCGAGACCTCTCTTATTTCTCCTCTTCTCTTCTTCATATTTTCCATTCTAAGCCCCCAAAAGTTGTTTCAAAGATCTTTGTTAAATATGGCTCCCTGTGGACGTTCTAGAAGACCCACACGAGGAGAATTTCAAGATGGTGGGCAATAGCGCATCCGGCCCGAGTGTGGCCCATTTGTCTGCATATTCCACATCTCTTCTCTTGGCGCTCAACCAAATCCATCTCATTTCTAATTCTAGTAGACACGGAACGCCCCTTGCGCTTGCGGCGCATAGCTGGGTTCGGCTTGATCGTCGCCCCATACCAAACATGCCACAGCCTCTCATCTGGGATAGGTGGGAAGTCCTTTCCATAAACACTGAACACGGACTCCATGCTGTACACAGAATCAACATAAGCACCCTACTCTATCCCAACGGCAGCACATGATGCGACCACATGCCTTCATGGAAAATGTAGCTGTTGGAATTTGCCACAGTCGTAAATCCTATGCCAGAGATGCACCCGATAAGAACATTGCATGGAGCGTCAAATTGGTAAAACTTCCTCAACAACAAATACTACGGCTCTACGATCGCAACTGGTTACCCGCATCTTAGGCAACTCCCCCTTGCTCTTCTCAATCTCCGAAAGCAGATACTGACTCCATTGATTACCTGCAACAACCTGTGCATGTGTCTCTTTCCCTTTCCTAATCCAAAGTTGCTGCAATTGCTCATAGGTGGCCCGCATTATCGTCGATATAGGGAGAAACCTCATACCCTTCAGAAAGGCGTTAATGTATTCCGACAGGTTTGTCGTAATGTGTCCCCTCCGACGGCCCTCATCATAATGCTGAAGCCACAAAGTGTTTATGAGCCGAGTCACCCACACCTTTATTTCATGTCTCAGCTTGTCTAATCCTTTCAGGTAGTCCAGAAACTCCAGCTTAGTTGATGCATACGCAACGTTAATCACTAGCCTCTTCCCCTTATTGGAATTGAATTTGCTCATGAAGTTACTTGCTAGATGACGCACGCATATTGCGTGATACGTGCTTGGAAGATGCCATCCACTACCATCTGCCTCAAGCGTGGCCCAGATCGCCTGCGACCTATCGGATATAACAAGTACACCCTCCTTCGTGATCACATGTTGACTCAGATTCTTCAGGAAAAAGGAGCACGACTCGGTCGATTCTGACTCCACAATAGCAAATGCTGTACACCCTCCTTCGTGATCACATGTTGACTCAGATTCTTCAGGAAAAAGGAGCACGACTCGGTCGATTCTGACTCCACAATAGCAAATGCTGTTGGGAATATGTTGTTGTTTCCATCCTGCACGACGGCCATCAGAAGTATTCCCCCGCCCATATCTCCCATAGAGATGGGTTCCATCCACAAACACAAATGACTTGCAATGTTTGACACCCTCAATGCAAGGTGGAAAGCTCCAAAATACCTTGTTGAACTAACAACTCTCATGGTCCAGCAAATCACCATGGTAATAAGGACCAACCTTCAAATCCACAACTATGCCCGAACAGAAATACTACAATGCAAACATAAGTCTCGAAAGGATGGCATATGATTCTTCCCAGTCACCATATAGCTTCCCAATCGCCTTTTGCTTAGCCAACCAAACCTTCCTGTAAGACGGCATGAAGGAGTAGCTCTGTTGAAGGGCGTCTTGCAAGATCGGAATGCGCACAGAAGGATTGGACTTTATTTATTGGCAATATGAAATTGCATATCAATCTACCATCAAGTTGTACATGATTGGAAGACATAGACGGTGCTAAACAATCATGCGGTCCGCCAAGCCTCCGCACCTCCCTATTCGTTAAAAATACCCATCGATATAATCTTACTCGTATGGCAATAACATAAAGATAGTGGAACATAATAAATACATATATCGTACTACATATCAATATCCAAGATTTGTCCGTAGAGACACACGCAGTGACCACTTGCATCATATTGCTTGCATCGGCAAATGTACTTGTACGGATCAGACTCCACCACTCTGTACTCAGATGCCAGCACAAACTTTGAATCGTCCGAGCTATTGCTTGAATCATCCACGTCGTCGACGAAGTCTTCATCAGAATCCTCATCGGACACCTCCGGTGTCGCAAAGTGAATGGGCGATGTAGGTATCGCACCAGGACCACCTTGGGCTGAGCTTGAGGAATCTTCAGCATCACCGTGCACGGTATGCATATTGGTTAGCAGCTCCATCACTTCTCGAGTCCCATACCTACGGTGCAACTCAAACATCGCACGGACTTGCTCATCGCCTTCAACCCAGAAAATCTTGAACTTGAACTGATTCAGAGGAAAAATGTTTAGAAGACGGTAAGCAACTCATCTCACTAACATGGTGTCGACCACCCCATGTTGCGAAAAATAACAGACTTCAACTCCTCCAATGTATTAACGGGCTGCATCTGGAATACTAACGGACTTATGGACCGAAACCAAATGCATGCCATCCGTATCCCGACCCATCTCTCCATTCGGATACAGAGTAATAACCACAAAATCACTAATATTCATAGTTTTCGGTGAGAAATATGAATAAAGAGGGAAGAGGGAACAATGGGTGGTGTGTGGCATACAAACCTATGCGTGCCCTTATATAGAAGCGTCTTTTGGAATTCTGGTGCTATCTCGGGCTCTGCAGACTCGGAATTGTATCTCAGGCTCTGCAGACCTGAGATATATGCAAAATAGAATTTTCATGCTATTTCAAGCTCTGTAAGCCTGAGATACGTGTAAAGCTATTTCCAGGCTTGCAGAGCCCGAGATGTGTAAAGGGCACTTAAAAATCTAAATTCCTCTCGGCGTGCCTACAATAGTAATTTCGTTATTTGTTTTATTTATTTATGAAAAAAATCCAAGATTCTTGTGCTAACAAAGATTATAAGCCTATATAAATTAAAGCCTTTGTATCATGAATTTGTAATTGTAGGAAAAACTCATAAAAATAAAAGATAGCTCGATGGCTAATAAGAACAATGTTTCACACATAATGGTAACATTGATAATAATTGGAGTGATTATTTGTTCTGCCATTGTTGAAGGTGAAGATCCTATTCCAAATACATCATATATTCCTGTAACAAATTCATGTAGTTGGGAAGAATGTGAGCCACCTTGTGATGCTACCAATCGTCGAATTAGTCCATTGCGGAGGAAATGCGTTCAAGCTTGCATTCACACTTGTCGTGAATCCAATTAACTAGAGTAATAATCAATGGTAAATATCTATGTATGTTATAACCAAATTATTGTGATGAACACTTTTGTGTTTTGAATCTCTAATAGATTTTACTCTAATAGATTTTAAACATATTTTATATGCATGATTGATTTGATGATTGATTTTTTATATATTAAAATCATGTATTAAAATTAGCTATTATTTATATATTTTATTTATTCATTTTTAATATGTATTTTATATTAATAGTTGTTAACTTATTATGTATTATTTTATGTATAAGACATAAAAAAATCTCTTATGAAAATATTTAATATATTTAGGAAAACAAAAGAAAACATAATTTTAGATGAAATAATTTTTGTTTGTTTGTTTTTTTATTATATTATTAGATGTTGTATACTAGTTTATGAGCTTTATTTAATTCGAGTGTTTCAGGCCTGAATTATTATTAGTTTATTACCATTATTCTAGAGGAATAGGGGCTATATACTCCTCAATAGTTTTTGTTTTTCTTTTACCCAAAAATTTATAAAAAAAAAAAATTATGATTAGTAGTTGTATTCTAAAACTTAATTTTTCTATTGCAGGTCTGTAAGCATATTGAAAGTTAATAAACCACCCAATGATCAATGGAGAAGGGTTTTAACACTTTCAAGTTTCATCATATTGCAAAGTTCTTCACTGAGATGATTTTGAATGTTTGCATGCTTTAATTTTGTGTCTATCTTTATTTTCTTAATCTGTGCTTCATCAGCTACTCTTGAGTTCTAAGTAGTAATCTATACTAGAATAATGTTGATTTTATAACAATATTATTAATGACTAGATATTTTGATGAGTAAAGGGGGTAGTTTTATTTATGAATAGGATTCAAAGTGTCTAAGGTTACCAATGTAACTAAATCCATCTTTTATCCACATTGAATTTAGATTGGTAAAAGCAAATTCGCCCATTTTATAAGTTATTCTATTGCCACTTTTCTTCATGAAAAAATTCTACATATCTAAGTTTGGAAATTCAATTAAGAAAATCAATAATAAAGAAAAGTGGTTGATTATTAATTATTGTTACTTTAATAGCAATGTAAAAGGGAATAATTTTAAAGAACTATGAAATGTATGAACTCTCTTTTTGAGACCGAGATGTAACTAACTATCGAAAAACTTAAAACATGTTAGTGATTTGAAATTCGTTTATTTAACAACTCAATAGTCACCAATAAATCTTTAAATAGAGTTTAAAAAATTATAAAATTCTTAAAAGATACGTATTTAAAATTTGCAATTTTTTCCATTGTATTCCTAGGCAAGAAAAGTTAAGGACTAAAATATTAAGGACTAAAATATCAAAACATTAGCAAACAAATTAATAACAATTTAAATTTAATAAATTGTGAAAGGAAGAGAGAATGCGAGGGGGCCAGAGAGGGAGGTTGGCAGGTGGTGAGGGGTAGAACTAGGATCTTTGAGGGCCGACCACAACCACATATACTATCACGAGGTAGGCAATCTGGACAGAAGAGGGATGATCGGAGTATAGCAAGAGGCAAATGGGAGATGGCTAATGGAACAGTAACACTGTTCGTTGATAACTTACCAAAGAATACGTCGGTGGTGTAGCTTTGGAGGATCTTTGGCAAGGAGGGCAGGATTGTGGACGTCTTCGTCTCCAGAAAGGAATGAAGCACAAACCCACTGTGTTTTGCATTCATAAGATTTGAACGAAGGGAATAAGCGATGCAAGCAATCCAGAGACTTGACGGTTGGAAAGTATGGGGGTGCGTCCTTAAACTCACAGAAGCGAGGTATAAAAGAACTGAGCAAAGAAAATTGGATGGAGCAGAGGCTAAAGCGGATGCGAGGGTTTACAGATGGGTAGAGAAAGGAAGAGAAACTGGTGAAAGATCGTTCAGAGATGTTGTCCTCAATAAAAAAGGCAACGATGCCAGTCCTGTTGGAAACGATGCCAGCACCATGATAAGGGAAGATAGAGGAATTCAAATACTGGGAAATTCAAAACTGGTTCTAAAAGCAGATGAGAACCTGAAAAAAATGCTGAACAGGAGCCTAGTGGGGGAGCTATTAAAACCAAGAAGGTTTGAAGAACTAAGAGAGGGGGTGACGAAGGAGTGCAAAGACATGGTGGACATGAAGATGATGGGCTCATGGAAGGTGATAATGGTATTCAACTCAGTTGAAGCAATGGTGGAAGCAGAACAGTCGACACCTCTTCGGAACCAATTTATGGATGTCAGACGGTGGAGCCCGGGCGAAACCAATGGTTTGAGACGATTCTGGCTTGAGTTCATTGGACTCCCTGCCAATTCCTGGACAATACAGAATATGGAACGGATTGGTAACGTTTGGGGGACAGTGCTAAAGATAGATGATGGGAACGAGGAGCATTTCAATGCATTCAGAATTCTCGTTGATGCCAAATTTTCACCGATAATCCAAGCAGTCCTCACAGTTGTAATCGAAGGAGGAGAATACCTGGTAACAGTAAAGGAAATAGGGGTGCCAAACATGATCAACAATGTTGAAGTAGCAGTGATGAAAGATGGCGAGAGGGGGGAAGGAGAGAATCGGAAGGAAGATAAAAGATATGGCCATGATTCCGGTGAAAGAGACATTGAGAACTCTATCAATGGAAGCAATCACGAAATTGGGGAGATGAACAAAGAAGAGAGGGAAGGAAGCCGTGAGAGACCGGAGATGAAAAAGGATTTGTCATGAGTTTTGGAAACTCAAACATCTCAGCCAAGAGACGTGGAGGGAGCGAAACTGGGCCAGGTTGTCAAATTGGGCCCAAAGGGGAACCATACCCAAAGCCCAACAAAAACAACTTCAGTGGAGGATGATAGGCGAATGGAGGAGATCATTAAGGAACTAGGCTTGGACAAATGCAATATGGCCTCCCTCAAACAAAAAAGCTTCAACGATGTAGTAAATACAGTGAATGGGAATGGGCTTGCAGGGGGTGCAATCCATGATGCAAAGCTTGAGGAATCGAATCCTATCCTTCCTCCAAGGTTCAAAAATTGGGGAGATGAGAGCTCTGAATCGGCGATTGAGAAAACTGTGAGACGAGTACAAGTGGGAAGAAGGAAGGGGAACAAGAGAGGCAAAGACAAGTTGAAGAAGGGAGATAGAGAAGAGAAGAAAGCGGATAAGAGGAAGAAGACAACAAGGAAGAAATCTGATGTTCTTGCGGAACAGGAGTTGAATTTTGACTCTGTTGAGACGATATCCGATAGTGGAAGCGAAGACTATGGAGATAGCAACGGGAAGCAGGCTCGCAGAATTCTGAAATTGGGTACCAAATTGGGGATAACTGCTATGGAGGAAGAAAAGGTGAGAATATACCTCAAAAGCTCAGAAGTTACAGACCAGAAAAATAAAGGTGAATCTTCCAGGAGGAGGTCGCGAAGCAGAAACAGAAGGGGGGGTAAGAGAGTAGGTGATTCAAATAATATTTTTTGATGATTGTGCTTTGGAATTGTAGAGGTCTGAAATTTGGGGGAAAGATGGGAGTGGTTAGAGAGTGGATAAAAAAACATAAGGTGAGAATGATAGGTTTAGTTGAAACAAAGGCTGAAAGAATCAAGGAGTATGAGGTAAAAAGATTATGGGGGACCATTGAGTATGAATGGGATATGGTTGCAGCTGAGAATAAAGGCGGGGGAATTCTATGTGTTTGGGAGAAGGCGTTTCTATAGGAGCAGCAAATTCATAAAGGATGAGGCCGTTGATGAATATCTTGGTGGGAGAATTGCAGACTGCGTTTATCCAAAACAGACAGATCCTTGATGGAGCATTAATAGTGTGTGAGACAATTGCGTGGCTCAAGAATAAAAAAATGAAAGGTGTAGTGGTCAAACTTGACTTCAAAAAAGCGTACGACTCGGTGAGGTGGGATTTTCTTGATTTGGTATTGCATAGGATGGGATTTGGGGAGCGATGGAGGGGATGGATTAGTGGAATGGTCAGAAATGCTTCAATGTCCATCTTGGTGAACGGAAGTCCAACCAAACCATTCACAATGGAACGTGGCTTAAGACAAGGCGACCCGCTCTCTCCGTTCCTCTTCGTCCTAGTTGCTGAGGTTCTCAACAAACTAATTAGCCGAGCCATTGACTAGAGTTTGGTGAAAGGACTACATATTGGGAGGAAGAATGTATTGTTGACGCACCTCCAGTTTGCGGATGATATGATACTCTTCTGTCCACCAATTCCGAAGGTGTTAGAAAACTATAGAATGCTGTTGAAGTGCTTTGGTGCTATGTCTGGTCTTGAGATTAACTTTGAGAAATCTACTGCTATACCGGTAAACTGCAGCACCTGCTTGAGTGAGGAACCTAAGCACGCCATGAGATGTAGTGTGGGGTCGCTGCCAATAACTTATCTGGGAATCCCACTTGGTGCCAACCCGAGGAGAATAGCTACATGGAAACCGGTTATTGACAAAATAGAAAAGAAGCTGGGGAGTTGGAAGACCAACTTACTATCTCGAGCAGGGAGGCTAACGATAATTCGGTCCGTGATAAATAACCTTCCAATGTATTATCTTGGATTGTTCAAAATGCCAAAGCAAGTAGAAAAGAAGATAATTTCCCTACAATCAAGATTCTTTTGGGCGAAAAAGAAGGAAAAAGAGCTATGGCTACAATCAAATCGAGTACTATACAAAAGCCAAAGGAGCATGGAGGCCTCGGAGTTGGAGACGTAGCAATGAAGAATGCAGCAATGCTATTCAAATGGTGGTGGAGGTACTCCGATGAAAATGATACATTGTGGAAGAAGGTGGTAAGCTCTTGCTACAATGAGGACTGGGAACTGTGGTGGCAGAACAAAAGGCAAAAGGCTCAAATGGTCCTTGGAAGGACATTGTCAATGTGGCTAAAGGTAATGTTATATATACAGAATTATGTAAAGAAGGCTGGAAAATGTGCATCGGAGATGGAAGAAATACCAGGTTCTGGAAAGATGTGTGGACTTGTAATCAGACCCTTGAACAGAGATTCCCTCGACTGTTTCAGATCTCTTGCTTGAAAAACAATGTGATTAGTGAATGTGGGGTGTGGGCCGGTTCCTCATGGGTGTGGAACTTACAATGGAGGAGATAGTTCTTTGAGAGAGAGAAAACACAAATAATAAAATTACAAAACATATTAGATACTGTAGTTTTATGTGCAGGTTACAGGGACAAATTAGCATGGACGTTTGGAGATGAAGGAAGATATTCAACAAAATCATTTGTGGAGATTACAACAACTAGAACACATGGACTGCCAATGCTGAAGAATGTATTTGATAACATTTGGCAGGGGCTAGTTCCGCCGAGAGTCGAAATGCTTGTATGGTTTGTGTTGATGGAAACATTGTGCACAAAGGAGCTGCTTAGGAGTAGAAACACTATTCCAAATGGCGAGGTAAACTGTGTACTCTGCGGCAAGGAGGAGGAGAATGTAAGTCACTTGTTCTTTAAATGTGATTTTGCATATAAGTTGTGGTGGCTGGTGTGTTGTTGGGGTGGGGTAGCTTGGGTAGGCCCGAATGATAGCAAAATGTGGTTTGAGAGATGGTTACAGCAAGAAGTTCAAAGGAAGAAGAGAAGGAAATGGCTGATTTATTACTTTGTGGTGGTGTGGGTAGTTTGGAGATGTAGGAATGATAAAATTTTTTAAAACAGGGAGGTAAAGTGGGAGGGTGCCTGGGAAGTGACAAAGAGCTTAGTTGAGCAATGGGCTTTACGAAAAAGAATCGAAGTAGATAAAAGAATAGGTAGCACTCGGGAGAATGAAGAGTAGAATACAAAAAATACACTTGGTGGCAATGTGTTGTGTATAAACCTGATATGCAAATGTTTATGGTTGGTGGTTACCTTTGTTTCGAAAATGGAAGAGTTGTATGCTTGATGGGTGACATAGCTGATGAAAAAACTGAAAAAGAATCCAACATTAGAGGTGCGGCTGATGCAATCCAATTTCTAATTGAGGAGGTGGAAGTAAGAGAGGAGGAAGTAATGATGATTTTGGATAACAAAGATTTGGTGGATTGGATACAAGGCAAGGAGAGCACCGATTGGAACCTGACTTTCTTGAGAAATAGAGCAAGAAATATGAAACAATTATTTGACATCATGGAATTGAAATTCAAAGCCAATAGAACGTTCAAAGCACGAGAGTATTGGTTGCAAATAGCCAACAACAATAATGAAAGATGGATTCTCTGAAGATGATACAAATATGGTAAGAGATCAGTCATGTATTGGTCATATATAATTTACTTATATGCTGTATTTAGGTATCTTTAAGTCTTGATGGGGTTAAATTTGTTATGAGATAGTGTGGGTATGATAAGTAGATGTGTGTTCTGATTAAGTGATAGGTGGTGTGAATGTGTACTGATTTAATTGATAGGTGATGTGAATATTTGAGAGTATGCGATGTAGTAGGAAGGGTGTTGTTGATGTTCTAAAAATTGTTGTAATGAAATGGGCACATTTTGCCCTTGATGGCAATGCCTAAAGGGATGAAATGTGCTCGTAAGATCATTTACTCCCCGCTTTGGATTGAGAATAAAACAACTTTCTAAAAAAAAAGTACTCGCTCTATATAGACAACAAAAATAAAAGACTCGCTATATATTTACCTCCAATCTTTTCAATATTATAAGGAACTAAAATATTAAAGCAAAATTTTCAATACTTTGAATTTCGAATGACTGGAATTATTTCATTGGATTCTCTGATGAATCGAAGCCAATTCGATGAACAGAAAGCAATGTTGGAGTTGGACCTTCCAATATCTGAATTGAGTCGCACATTATAATTATAATGAATGCCATTTCTAGTTTCTACAACAAGAAGACTACAAATTACAATTTCCCAGTCCCAGCATTGACCATATGTGACAACGCATTGCCACAGCACTGTGTGTTTGTATTGGATAATTAAAGGACCAAAATACTCTTATTAGAGTATTTAAAATTCTTAATAGCAAAATAATAATGTGTTTTGGATATTTTCTAGAAAAAATTTTAAGTTTTAACGAATTTTTATGAGGGATTTTGACTATCAAAAATAAGAATTTTAATTCCTCCGAAAAGAAAATGAATTTCAATTTCCCATTCTCTCTGCCTACTTTAAAATGCATTTATATTATATGTATTGATTAACACTTATAACTAATAAAGATAAAATCAACTTCATTTCAAAATTTTAACGAGTGATTTAGGATATTGTTGAGCAACTCTAAATATAATATATGTTTTATTTTTTTTAGTGATTAACTTGGTTGGCGTTCAAATATTAAGTTTAATTTTAATACTTAAAAAATTTTATATATCCATCCAATTAGATTTATGTGTTTAAATTTTTTTGTTGTTGTCTTATATTCATGTTTTTAAATTATTTTTGAACTAATAGGTTTAAAAATTAGATATTTTTGCTAATATAATAATACAAAATTAGTTGTACGTGTAAATTTTTTTTAATTAAATTCCCAAATATTTGGTTATAAGAAATTATTATTTACTGCCCACTTTTTCTTTCATTTCTATTTTTGAAAAAAAAAATTGAAAATGTAAATAACAAATTGAAGTATTATTCGTATAGCAATCCAAATCCATGGTGTTTTTTGACCGTTTGTTAATTGTGAGGCCAAACCAAACAAATAACAACAACAGAAACATAACTCTGTGGCCCCCACACCATGTAGCATTCCCAATGTACCCTTTTAACGGCTACTTCCTCATCACTCATCACTCAAGCGGCAACCCCACCACTATAAATAACCTCTTCACTTTGCTAAAACCAGATTACTTGTTCTTGTTGGATACCATTCAGTGAAAGTCCTTAGCAACCATATTTATGTTTATATTTTTTTTGTTGTTAGAAAACAATGGCTGGTTGTTTGAGAGCTTCCTCTGCTGCTTGTTCTATTTTGATCCTTTTTGTTGTGTTTGGAGTAACTTATGCTGCTAAGGATATCTTGGTTGGAGGCAAGGTTGATGCATGGAAGGTTCCATCTTCAACCTCTGATTCCCTCAACAAATGGGCTGAGAGGGCTAGGTTTCAAGTTGGAGACC
>JASCZI010271895.1:0-15773 GCA_036250425.1 Stylosanthes scabra
GTCAACCCTCAAATCAATAGCATGGATCCAAATCAAGAAAATAACGAGCCATACGACAAACCTGCGATGGACTAAATCTTCAGGCTCAAATCCAAGCTCATTTCTCTCATCAGAAGTCATGTCAAGCATTGGCTTATGATCATAGTCATCACCAATGCTACCGTTACTATTTTGTCCCTGCAAAGACAAGGACGATAGCGAATTCTGCATGGACCACATGTTAACATGTTCTTGCAATGGTGTACCGTTATTGCTACTACTATCATTCACCTCTTGCATCATCATATACTGATCATGCGGCACTACTTGTTGGAGGTAGTGGTAATGGTTAACCCCATTACCACCACCAATAACAACGCCGCCGCCACTAGAATTGTACAGCGTCAACGGATCTGCGGCGCTCATAGCTTCATCTCCGTGGATGCTGACATTTACATTGCTAGTGGCGGTTTGGTTGTAAAGGTGTTGGGCCTGGGCCTGTTGGTGGTGCTGGGCCTGGGCTCTAAACATGGCTAGTTGTTGAAGCACGAGGTCCAACTCAGCCCGGTAAAACTCGATCTGAGCCTGAAGCTCTTGTATGTACCTATAGCAACCACCAACAGGATCATTGGCTCGCATATCAGATTGGAAGATGATGGTTTTCATGGCTTGATCCTTATCGTGAGGATCAAGAAACTTGATTATCTTGGTGATGTTGCTAACACCAAAAAGCTTGTGAGCGTTGAGGAATTGGCGCTGGCGGTCATGGGGGAAATAGGGAGCAAGAATGCAATCAGGAGCGCATTTGCGGCGTTGGTATTTGCAGGCAGCACAAGCCTGGGTGGTGGTGTTACCAGACCTTGTTGTAATGGTGCTGGTTGAAGAGCTCATAATGGATGGAGACAGAAAAAGAAGGAGGGGAGATTGAGATATCAACTGCGTCTCCGGCGGGGAGGGGAAGGTAGGTTAGGGGAAGAAGGGTAGGGAGAGTTAGAGGGACTTTTTCTCTCTCAGGAGAGGAGGGGAATTTGCTGTCTTCTTCTCTTCCCTTAATTTCGAAGATTGGTTGATGGAGAGAAATGTGTGGGGAGACTTCACATGTACACATGGATTTATTTATAAATTTTATATGTATGCATGTATGTCTATGTGTGTATCACACAAACAGAGAGAAACAGAGACATCACAACGGATTCAATTGTGTGAATCCATATTTTTGGACTCTCCATAAGCTTCTTATATATATATATATAAGAAAATTTACTACTTAGTTTTGGCAAATATATATACATATGATGATAATTTTAGAGTTAGATAGTAGCTTAGTATCTTTATTTATAGTCCAACACTATTTTTTTGAACATGGTAGTGCATATATAGTGCTTGATTAGTATGGGATGACAAAAATAAGTAAATAAATAAAATAAAATATAGGATATGCATGTTATGTTAGGTTCTATTTGAAGTTTTTTTTTTTTCGTTAATCTAAGGTTTTGTTTGGAATGATGGATATAGTAAGGTAGAACACCAAGATATATAAATAGAAACGATAAAAAAAAAAAAAATCTAAGATGCATGCAAAATAGTTTATTTTAATTTTATCATGTCTAAAAAAAATAGAATTGTCAAACATGTTTATGTATCTCAATGTTATCGAAGGCTAATAATGGATTAAGAATCTCATGTGTGACGTAACAAGTATTTGTTGAGGGAAAGGGAAATAATGCATGCATGGCAAGGCATGATATGAAATTTTGGATACATTTTCAGTATCACAGGTGATGTTATTTCCATATTCCAAGGAACAATACAGTTAAAAGCCAAGTCAACACCTCATTATACCTCAGGAATTTTGATTTCATATATTATATAACAACAAAGAACGATTCATTTGGAGATGGTTCATAACAAAAGATAAGAGCCAATAGCAGTTTGATGATGTGCATTTTGTTAATGCGGCTGATATTTCACTTCAATTAACATTTATGTCATGGAACTGCTACATGTACAAGTGTTTTTCACAATCAAGTTTAACTAAGCTATTCAAAAACAAAAAATCACTCACGCGACACAAGGTGCGTGATTTACACGCGTCTTATTCTTCGTGTTTCTTCTTTTTCGCGGTTCTTATTATTTTGTATTGTTATTGTTGTTTTTTTTTATAAAGAATTCTTTCTCCTCTCCCTTCTGGTGTTATTGTAGCATTTTTTTTATTTCTTCTTCTTAGTTTGACTTTTTTTCTTCTCCCTTTCTTGTTTTTGCTGAACAGTTTTGGTGAACATATATAGAAGGAAGAGAAAAAGAAGATGAGAATGATGATGGCTACAACGATAAGGAAGGAGGAGATGAAGAAATCAAACAAGTAGAAGGGGAGGAGGTGGTGGTGATGATGAAAAATGAGGAAGAAAAGAAATCAAATGAGAAAATAAGAGGAAGAAGAAGAATGATGAACAAAGAAGAAGGGAAAATAGAGCTCGTATGCATGACTTGGTTAGATGGGTACGTAAAAAGTTTAGCCGCCTAACATTTTCGTCAATTTCAGATGAACACACTTCACAATCATTGATTCACGATTATAAGATCTTTACACCTTAAACAATTTATAAGGTGACAAAAAAAATGGCGTGTCCTCCACTCTGAAACTTCTATTTTCATCATTAAATTGCGCAACATTTTTCAGAATAAAGCCAATGTCTGATGATTAGGCTTTAGCCAGAAGAAGTTAAGAACACAGAGCAACACTAAAGTACTCAAATCAATAAGCTTGAATTGAATAGAAAGAAATAAGGACGAAATCTATCGAATACAGAGGCAGTGGCACAGAACATCAATGAGAATGCTGGTCAGCTATGCATCTCTTGTGTTTTGTACTTTGATGATAATCGGGATATACAAGTGCTAACAGCTCTTTCATCAAGAAGTAACTTTAAGCTAAACTTATTAATCCTCGACTACATTGAGATAATACAACATAATCTAATTCTGAGACATGCTCTTGAACAACATATCAAGCGTAAATCTTGGCCTTTTTGTTAATCTTAAGGTAAATACAGGAGATACACACTTAGTAAAATAAGGAATCTACAATCTCTCAAGAAATAATACAATATTTCTGGTTCTTCCCAACCTGAAGATTCGACAGGCTCCTATGGCTCAGACTTAACAAGCTCCTTGACAGAATTTCGGTAATTAGCAATCAAGTCTCTGTATCAAGGAGAAAATGAATATGTGTTTAGCATCAAGAAATTCAATCAAACATAGATGTCTGATAAACATAGCACTAACCTTCGTTGATTTAGCAATTGCTCACTTTCTTCTAGCTTCTTTTTCTGTCCCTCAACTGTCTACATTTAGCATTATCCAGAAAGTCCAAACTCATGTTAGTCCAAGAATAAGAGTAGTCTCAAACAGCTAGTTAAAAACTCAATTATTTTAATGTTTCAAGCACAATCATTGAAATGCAGAATGGCATATGTATCATTCTTCTTTCCTGAGTTGGTCAATGCAGGTTTTGTTTTGGTTATCATGTATAAGCTGGACACATATGTATAAGTACTGAAACCTCAAACCCAGCTCAAGAGTCAAGACACACATAAATACATGAGTGCACACATGAGTGCGCCTAGTGGCAAAACCATTGTAAAACTATTCAGTTTCAGGTTTCAATGCACTTTTGAAACTAAAAACTTAGAAGTTCAAGTGTCCAAATGCCTATCCTCTGTGTAGCAACCATGTATGTAAAAGCAAAGCATGAATAAGAAACATATTTTACAACAGAAACAGAAAATGGAGAGTTGCTAAATACCATAGCCTTGGTGCTAATGGAGTCGGAGATTGAGTTCAACAGTTGCTGGCACTTCTCAAAATGGGTGCTCAATTCAGTGATCTATAACCAACAAAACCAACCAAATATGACATAAATAACTACTCAAATCCTAAATTGGAAAGTCCATAGACCAAAAAAAAAGGTGATTGAAATTGAAAAAAAAATGAAAACAAGACATAAGAAAACGAATCAAATTATATATATATATATATATATATATATATATATATATTACCAATGCATCTGATTGTTGATCTGGAGTCCCATGCTCGATAACCTCAGCCAACTTCTCAACCATCTGTGCCCGAAAATAAAATTAAAAGATTAAATATAAATCATAATAAAGCAACAATAACAATGAAATTTAGGGAAGTCTGGTTAGGGGTACATCTAAGAGGTGGTAATGAGAGGCCAGTGATTGGTGAAGGCTCTGCTGCTGTTGCTGTTGCTGTTGCAATTGCTGCTGCTGCTGTACTTGTTGTTGCTGCTGCTGCTGCTGCTGCTGCTGTAAAAGAAGTTGCTGCTGTTGTTGTTGCTGATAAAGCTGCTGTTGTTGGAATTGAGGTTGTTGAGGTTGCTGAAACGTTTGATGAAGAAACTGTTGTTGCTGTTGCTGCTGATGGAGATATAGAGGATCTTGAGATTGGGAATGGGTTGGGGTGTTAGTATTGTGGGTAGGAATCATTGTCCAGTTTCCTCCCGAAGAAAATTGATCCATCGATTCAATTCAATACCGCCCTTTGCAAACACAGATCAGGGTTTAAGCGCCAATGATTCCACTATCGTTTCTACATTAACCACCAAATACCATTAGGATTTTAGAGGATGCAAAAGCCCTAATATTACTTGAAAAATATATAAAAGCAAAATTGACATATTAATGAATAATCATGGCATATGTTTGAACTATGAACTATCCATGAAACTAATCATAATTTGATTACAGTGTTGGCACTGGTGCAGGGCAAGGGCAGTAGCGCCTTCCACTTCCGGTTCACTATCCTCGTCACGTAATGAGTATAATTGAGTTGAGCCCCATCACAAGAATAGGACTAACTCTAAGTGAAGATAGAATAAATAAGAGTAAATTTAGTGTAATTTCCTTCCCTTGACGATGTTAAAAAAGCTAGATGTACACATAAAACACACAAACACATCCTAATTAATCACTCCCTCAAGTGAGAAAGATTTAAGTGTTTCAATGTGTTTATGTGTACACCTAGCAAAACCGTTTCTCTAATTCCTCTTTCAAATTATAACTCCCCTTCTCCATTATTTGAGATTTATGTCCAAATATTCCAATCCTCAATTCCAGACCTCCACTAAGATTCCCATGGAGATCCCAAACTCAAATGTACCAAAAAAAAAAAGATATGAGAAAATAGTTTAAAAAAAAAAAAAGAAAAATTCAGCCAACCCCATAAGCCAATCAAATTGTGTATCCATTTGAAGGTTTAACCATTAATAATATCAGCAGCCTCAGGGTTCAGCTAATTGAAAATAGGCAAGACTAGAATGACACTGAATAACAAAGCAGGAAAAAGGGATATGAAAACAAAAATATATTATCATCTAAATCCAAAGATAACACAAACATTGACAAATCCAAAGACCTTCAGCCAAAGTGATTATGAAAGCAGCAGCAAGCCAGCAACCATAGCAAATGAATAAGGTGATGACATAACAGCAAGAACAACAAATAAATATACCAGTTAGAGGGACGACGCCGACGGAAGGTTAGAGACGCGCCAGGCAAAGTGGGAAGGGTCCAAGGGAAATCAGGGACTGGGAGAAAGGGGTTCCCTTCTTGCTTTTCTTTTTACCCCTCAAAGCCTAACTCACGAAAAACGAAAAAGGTTTTTTTTTTGGTGAGCTAACAAAAAAGGTTTTAATAAAAAGAGTAAACAACGTCCCGGACTTTTTCATTTTAAACATCACATTACTCGATGAATAAAAAACTACTGAGCCGCTCCAAAACAATTAAAAATGGGATAGATCAATCTCCTTAATTAGATAAATTTACCTTAATAATAATAATAGGTTATAATGTGACATGTTATGGGTTAATATATCCATTTTTTAATTATTTAGATATCGCTATGTGATTTTCAATTTATTAAGAGATGCTATGTCCCAAACGAAAAAGTCCATAAATCGAAAATGGTATTTACTCTAATAAAAATAACAACAACTAGGACAATAAAAAATATTTGGAATTCAATTCAACAGTCTATTAATCTTCCTAATTTTTAAATAAAATTTTTTATATTTTTAATATTTTTTAAAAATAATATTTATATTTAAATTTTTATATTTTAGATATTAAAAAAATAATTAGGCTTCTATCACTACTTAGGACAATGACCAATTGAAAAAGTCAAAAAACATAAGGACTCATATCATACGTTATAAAAAATAATAATTTATCTGTACCATTGTATATACATATATACATCATTTAGCAATACAAAAAAATATAAATAATAGCCATAAATTTACATTTTTTCTATGCTAATATTTATATTTTTCTGTATTACTAATAGTGTGTATAGATATCTACAATGGTACATTTAGTATCACCCATAAAAATATGCATTATAGGTGTTTTAACAATAATTTTATGTAAATTTAATAGTTAATTTTAGGAAAAATATCAAAACTATCCATAAAAAATTCGAACGTTGACAAAACTATTCATAAAAAAATGAGTTTTTTACTCATAAAAAATGTGTTTTATATGACAAAATTATCCAACATTATAATAAGACATTAATTTTGAGTAGTTTTGTCATATAAAATTTATTGTTCATAGGTAGAAAACTTTTTTTTTCTTTCATGTGTAGTCTGTTCAGTACTCAAATCTTTTTTTAAAATAGTTTTGATATTTTTTCTTCATTTTAATTATAAATATATACATAATTAAAATTAATAACTAAAATCAGTAAATTACTACAACACTGAAACTTTTTCTATAAAAACAAGTGTTTAAAAATAAAAAATATAATAATAAAATAAAGTTAATTATTATTAAATCCGTAATATCTACCAGTTTACAATTTTAATTTAAAGATAATTAAACTTTCACTATATAACTTTTCCGTTTTTTTAAAAATGAGATATTTCTAAAATAAAAATAATAAAGTAATTAGGTGATCACATTTAAATGTGGCATGGCACCCCTAATGAATTGGAACTCCCATATAAAGTAATTAGCTAATCACATCCTTTTCGATACTTAAATTTTTTCGTTTTGGACATGGCACCTCCTAATGAATTGAAACTTCCAGAACGATTCCTAAGCAATTAAAAAATTGGACAAATCATCCCCTAAAACGTCACATTATAATATATTTTCATGAGTAGATTTGTCAGTTTCACGGATAAATTTATCCAATTTTTTAATTACTTGGGAGGCGCCTGGATGTTTAGATTAGGAGGTGACATGTCTAAATCGAAAAAGTTTAGGGCTGAAAAGGATTTTTACTGTTAAATTTATAACTATCCCAGTATCCCACATTCCCACTATATTAATTTAATTTTTTCAGGCTTGATCTAGTTTCGTATTGCTCAAATATCAAACGACAACAACCGCATTCGAAATTGCGTCGTCCTTGCCGCAACCTGGAACATTGTTGACCTTATTTCTGGGTCCAAGGTACATGGAAGGAACACTGTGGCGCCGGCCTTAGATTCGTCGTTGCACTGTCTCCTTCCCTTTTCACATTTCCCTCAAACATTTCCTCCTTCACCTGGATCCACCTCCATTTCAGTTTCAGGTTTGATTTTATTTTCTGTTTGCTGTATCGGCTGCACTTGCCATCCAAATCTTGTCTATTCTGTTATCTTTTATAATAATTAACTCTTGTTTAGGCTCAGAATCTTAAGTAAATTAGAGGATAGGTTAACTCTTGATTCATGTGGATTGGGAGAAATTATGAATTTGGTGAGGTTCTTTAGTTAGGATTGTTCATGATTGTCTGTTATCTGTAAAGTCAAAGCTACTACTTAATTAGGAATCAAGATCCTCCAAAGGGAGGAAGTTGATAAAGTGAGATGTTAATCACTAAGTTAGCTAGACTCACATATGATGTAACAAAATCAGTGTGGTTAACCCCTCATTTTATCAATTTACCTGTTTCTTCGCTTTAGAGGATCTAAATTCCTTAATTAGGATTTGGCTCCTTGTTCATTTACTTTAGAGATAAAAGTTAATTAATCTCGATAAAAAATTTCCCAGAGGAGCAAAATCAGTGCGAGGAAAATTAACTTTTTCCTCTAAAGTAAATGAGCAACTTCAGAGGAGCCAAATCCCCTTAACTAAAATTCCGTGAATTGTGATCAAAAGTAGGGTCTTTAAGCTTCATGCTTCACTATCCTCATGTCTAGTCAGATACACAATAATAGAGAGTGGGGAGAAGAGAAACTATATTACATAGCTATATGGATTCAGTATCCATACACATACTGGTGAGTACAAATGTCTCCAAGTTTCAATGGAAATATAAAGCTCTAGGTACAGAAAATCTGTACAATTGTGTTAGTCCATTAGGTGTTGAGACTTGAGACTTGAGATTCTGTCTCTCCTAAATCTGATTCTATTTCAGCTTTCTGAATGTTCCCCTCAGCACTCTCCTCCACCCTGTGTAGTTCTAACAACCTCACTCCCTATGCCATTGCCAACTCAGCACTCTTGGTTACAGATGTGCTCCCCAACTCTTCCTTAATTCTGTGTTTGTTTTCTTATTTACCCCTTTCTTTCAAGCACTATATGAAAATGGTTTCATCATTGCTATTAATGGCACTGCCAATGCCAAACTAATACTCAGTCGCTATAAGTTCTCTACCACCTTGCCGAGTAGTAGTGTTACATGCTACATCCTCATACAGCTTAACATGCAGCCCCTGTACATTATTATAGTCCCTAATGTAGTTAGTTGAGAGTCAGTTAGAGTGGAAACTAGCTAATTATTTCACATGCTATACGTGTAAGTTAGGCACCTTGCTATATAAGCAAGTCATCAGAGTAAGTTTAGCTTTTGTGATTCTTCATTGTAGATCAAGGTAGTATCAATTCCTGTTCTTTCTCTACTCTTCCATCTTTTTCAAGTGTGTTCTAACACCTCGAACGCACCAATTTGTCAAGTAGTATGAGAAAGACCTTTCGCTTTTAGATGGTTAAGTAAATAGTAAACCTTGAAAGCCCATAGCTTGTTGCAGATTGGCGGAAGCAGTGCTTTTCTGTGTATGGAAATGCCATTTTTATGCTAACATGTAATAAAATTGGTTGCTATGCAAGGTGGCATTGATCTGATTTGCTCTTTTGCAGGTAGAACATGGCAATAAAACCAACATTTGCATCGAAGGCTATGCTTCTCAAAGTCAAAGGAATAGTCATTGGAGCGAAGGCCGCAGGTGGTGCAAAATTTGGCATAGCTGCGGGGGCTACAGCGACGGCGGTAGCAACCGTAGCTGTGGCAGGATCAAAACAAGAGCAAAAAGATGCTTCCCTGCAGCCTCCAAAATAATGTATCTCTATCTGTTTCTGGATTTCTTTATGTACATTAGTTGAATCTTTCCCCATGTTTTATGGGAACAAAGGCCATTTAAGGATTATGATATTGACAGATGGTGAATATAGTATCAATTCAAATGTTCTGTTAAATATGGAATCAATATATAAAAGAGTTCATTTAGTATATAATCTCTGATAAATTGTTATACTAATGCAACATTTTTAAAAATCTTTCTAAATTATAATTTTATTAATATATATATAATAAATGGTAATTAAATAAAAATAAGCCCGAGCAGGGTTTAAGCTAGATGAAGATATACGCACATACATAATTACATATTTACATTACACATATAGATGAGTTGGAGAAGAAAAAGGCATTACACATATTTACATTACACATATAGATGAGTTGGAGAAGAAAAAGGCATCTTTGTAGAAAAATTTGAGTATTTTATTTCTAAAAGAACAAAAATATAAGGAATTTATAATCTTACAATTATTTCCACCTAATGTTAAAAGTGCGTCATAAAAGAGAAAAGAGAAAAAAAAAGAAAAAATCTATTGGTTATCTATTGGCTAACAAATTATGAACTTCCTAAACTTTCCGTTTAAAAAATATTGATATTGCTGTTAATTGTCCGTGCTAAATTTTAATAAAACGACATTATGATAAATTTGAGCCAGACTAGTACCAAAATGACGTTGAGTGTGTAGGAAGTTAAAATTAATTTTTCAATATATTGTGTGAGATCAAATACTTGAAAATAAATTGCCTCAAACACTCAAACGAAGTCATTTTGGTACGATGCTGATGCGAACACATCACGGCATGATTTTATTAGAGTCCAACATAAACAATTAACACTCACATTATAATTTTTAGACAAAGATTACAAAGGGGCAATGGCAGCCATGAATCACGACTTTAGAAATGGAGGGCCAATTCAATGCTATTTGAATTTTAGATATCAATTTGATCATAATCCTAAATTTCAAAGCAAATCTAATATTTAACTCGAATTTGTGTATTTTTAACTTACAAATAAAAAAAAATAAAAAAAAGGCTATCAAGAAAAAAAGCTAAAGACGTATTGTTCAACCATGAAACGACGTTGTCGTTTGGAGCAACCGCATTCGGCATTACGCCATTACCGCAACCTGGAACATTATAGACCTTATTTCTAGGTCCGAAGAACAAGGAAGGAACACAGTAGGGCGAACCTTAGATTCGTCGTTGCATTGTCCTTTCCCTTTTCACATTTCCCTCAAAGATTTCATCTTTCACTTGGATCCACCTCCATTTCAGTTTCAGGTTTTATTTTATTCTTCGTTTGGTACTTGAACTTGCGGTATCTGCTGCACATGCCATCGAAATATTCTCTATTCTGTTATCTTTTGTAATAATTAATTCTTGTTTAGGTTCAGAATATTAAGCAAATTAGAGGATAAATTAACTCTTGATTCATTTGAATTCCGGGGAAATATGAATTTGGTGAGGTTCTTTAGTTGGGATTGTTCATGATTGTCTGTTATCTTTTAAGTCAAAGCTAAATACTTAATTAGAGTTCCTGAATTAAGTGTGATCAAAACTAGGGTTTTTAAGCTTCTTGATGCCTAATCAGATATTAGAAGATAAAAGAGAGAGTGGAGAAGAAAATTTATGTTACATAGGTAGGGATTCAGTATCCATACCCATACCCTGTACATATACAAGTAGGGATTATGACATGATTTGAATAATATTTTGAGTAAAAACATCTTCAGAGATATAAGATTTGAAATAATATGATAGTGGTTTGTTTCATTTGAATGTAAATCAAATAGTTCAACCAAGATTCGATACTTTATGAAGACTGATTTGTATTCTGTATTTAGATCATTTTCTTAATTATAATACTTAGAGAAGTAAATACCCAACAACTACTGGTATCCGGTACAAGTACAATAGCCATTTGGGAATGCCTATGCTACAGGAGATGACCAAGAAACCTTCTTTACAAAATTTTATATCTATGACCATGACTAGAAAAATGCATTTCATATTATCATATAGTTTTATGAGGGGATATGCAAGTTTTAATGCTGTCTTTGTTTGCCAATACAATATGAATTCATTTTGGTTTAGGGTCTTATTCTACTTCTATGCCAACCTTACCCTTTCTCTTTCTCTTAATGCATATCAATTTTGTCCAAATCTCGCAAGACAATTATATCTGATATTGTAATCTAAGGAGATACATTGATTGCAATGCTTAGTGCAGATTGCAGAAGCAGATTAACTGAAAAAAATGTATCTGCTCCTGTGGAGTTTGAGATTATTATATTTGAGAGAGAGAGAGAGAGAGAGAGAGAGAGAGAGAGAATAGGGTAAAATTTTATGTTTCTTGTTGTTGAAGCCGTTTTAGCTCATGGCAACCTATCCTGGTGCCAAAATGGAGGAATACTGGCTCTCTGTTTGCAAAAAGTCATAGTTGCTAAGAACTATAGTTGTGATTTTGAAAGTGACTTCGGTGATCTGATCTAACCTTCAACACTAAATAGCTTTGAGTCTAGGTGCCTTAGTGTAAACCGCTATAGTAGGGACAAACTTTGCCAAAAGCAAATTCACACTAGCTGATGACGAATTCTTGATGGCACCTTGTTCCCCTTTTCTTGTTTAAATTACTGGTGAGTACAAATGTCTCGAAGTTTCAATGGAAATATAAAGCTCTAATTACAGGACCAACAAGACTTAGTGTCTGACAGGATTAAAGCGAAAGTAATACCTGAGTGCTCACTGCAGCAAGATACAATATTTAGGAACAGAGAAGAAACCTTATCAACATCTGTGCCCTCATGTTAGACCCTGCTTTTGATACAAGGTTATGATGTTCATAATTAGAAGAGTACAATAGCAAGTGTTAGAGGATAACTAATAGTGTTAGTGGCCTTGGGCTTACATTGGTCTTAAATTGTGTTTTTGATGACTAACATAATTAAGTTAGTCACCCCTTTTTTTTTCCCTTGATCAAATTTCAAGAGGTCCTACCTGGTGGAATTGACAGCGTGTACCATTTGATGCTATTGAGGTCTTTAAAAAGGCCAACATTCAGAAGGAAGATGGAATATGGTTTTGAACTGATGTCAGTGGTTCAATGCTAGTAATGTTTTAAGATCAACAACCTCGGAAAGGGATAAGTCTTTTATGACGTCTTATATTGTTTAGGCCTACAATTTGTCAGATGATTCTCTGAACCAAATTTGATCATAATTTAAATTTTTTTCGATAAATACATACATACTATCAAATGTAATGTTCCGTAATTCTCTAATTGGGCTTGTTCTTTATGAACAGATGCCAATTACAGGAGAATTGACAAATATTAGATGAGCAAAAGCAGTCTGGTTTCATCCTTTTCCTGGTTTGTATTATTCACCACAACAACAGAAAATATGTACAATAGTGTTAGCCCATTCGTTGTTGAGAGTCTGTCTCTCCTAAATCTGATTCTATTTCAGCTTTCTGAATGTTCCCCTCAGCACTCTTCTCCACCCTGTATAGCGTATAGTTCTAACAACCTCACTCCCTATGTCATTGCCAACTCGGCACACTTGGTTACAGATGTGCTCCCCAACTCTTCCTTAATTCTCTGTGTCTGTTTTCTTATTTACCCTTTCTTTCAAGCACTCTATGAAAATGGTTTCATCATTGCTATTAATGGCACTGCCAATGCCAAACTAATACTCAGTGGATCTAAGTTCTCTATCACCTTGCCGAGTAGTAGTGTGAAAAAGACATTTCACTTTTAGAGAGTTAAATAGTAAACCTTGAAAGCCCATACCATAGTTTGTTGCTGATTGAGGGAAACAGAGCTTTTCTGTGTATGGAAATGCCATTTCTTTGCTAAAATGTAATAAAATTGGTTAGTATGCAAGGTGGCATTGATCTGATTTTCCCTTTTGCAGGTAGAATATGGCAATAAAACCAACAGTTGCATTGAGGGCTATACTTGTCGGAGGGATTGCAGCATTCGCTAAAATAGCCGGTGCCATGAAGGCCGCAGGTGGTGTAAAAATGGGTGCAGCTGCAGCTGCAATGACGGCAGCAGCAACCGCAGCTGTGGCAGGATCAAAAGAAGAGAAAAAAGATGCTCCCCCCAAACAGCCTCCAAAATAATGTATCTTTATCTGTTTCTGGATTTCTTTATGTAGATTAGTTGAATCTTCCCCAAATTTTATGGGGACAAAGAGGCCATTTGCGGATTATGATATACTGACAGATGGTGAATATAATAATCACTTCAAATTTTCTGTTAGATATGGAATCATGAAGTCTTAGACGAAGTTGTACACTCAACTGAGTAGTGTATTTTAGATGTTGTAATATTGATTTTGCAAATACATGACTTTCAGTGATTTTTTTTTTCTTTTCCATTCAATTTTCCTGTGCCAATTGAGGTTTGTATTTTTATATAAAGTTTATTTTTATTCTTAATAACATAATTTAGTTTTGCAAAATATGGGTTGTGCTTGCAATAGAGATAGAATCTGGAGTTGGAAACTGATGCTAGAAGTGCATAAGAAGGACAGTAGAATACAATAGTTTTAGGAACATCATGCCATATAGCTTGAATTTTAGGCACTTCTTTTAAAAAAATGTAGTTGATTCTTACACATTGAAACAAGGTATAAATTTGCAAAAGAATCCTTGAGTGGGTTAGGATCCTAATTCTCTTGTGCTTATTAATAGTCAAGATTAGAACATAAAGTCTATAACCTTTATCTCTTGTAAAGTAGATAATGCTGATGTGACAATTCAAATAATTAATTTCAAGAGCATATATAATTGAGGGAAACAAAATAGATATTAGGAAAGTTTTCCGGTATACCGTATTTCATCACCTTTTAGCCGTTGATCTTGATTGATTTTAATTATAAAATTAATATATGATAAAAATCAACGATTAAAAAGTAAAAAAATACGGTATACCTGAATAACACCTTCCTAAATATTATTAAAAAGTAATGTATATAATTCAGCATTTTATTTTAAGAGTATGCATGCATAGTTGTGTTGTATGTTAGATTGATGCATGAGCATGACAATTAGTAGTAGTACTGTGTGTGTATGCCAGTACTTTGGTCTTTGAGTGGGTTGGTGTTGTTGGACAAGAGCACGAGGAATACGAATATGATGCATCACTCAATATGTTAGCAGCAACCCATGTGATCATCATAATCAACATTCAACATACCATTTCTCTGTCTTTCTCTTTTTTCTTTTTTTTTTTAACCATCATCATATTATTATGGTAAAAATTCAAAAAAAAAAATGGCAATAGTATAAAGGGTTTAATTGAAAGCTGGTTGATGCATACATACATAATTACATAACATTTATAGAAGAGTTGGAGAAGAAAATGATAGAGGCTTATATAGTCAAACACAAAAGGTGACATTGATTCAATTGGCCAAAGGAGATAGATGGAAGAAAAGAAAAAGGCATCTTTATAGTCTTTTATTACAAGGACAAGTCAACTAAGATTATGGCTCAATATATATACATGCCCATCAATAATCAATAATAAAGAGAAAAAAACACATACAACAAACAAATACCATTCAATCATTCCTGGCAACTCTTTCAGCTTTTAGAGGTACCAATACCCACACATATTGATATTATTGTTCTTGCATTCTTGTTCGGTGAATATTACATTGAAGAGGAGTAACGGTAAAACGAAGAAGATTTTAATTGATGAATGATTGAATATAAATAATGTGAGATATATTTATTTTATTTTTATTAATTTTTAAAATAAAAATAATATTTTTTTTCATTATATGTATATAAACTCCTCTCCATTATAGAATTATCCTTCTTGTTTATTACCTTGTCACTCTTAATTCAGATTTGCCAGCCAAAAAGCACTCCCAACAAATCACATCTACACTCAATATAAACAGTATAATTAATACCTCATAATTTTTTTCTAATAATTATTCTAAAGACTTTTATTACACTAACTTTAATAGCTATGACGACATCATATATATAAGTACAAGGAAAAAAATTAAACAAGATAAAAAAAAATTGAATATTTTATTTCTAAAAGAACAAAAGTATAAGAAATTTATAACCTTACAATTGTGTATTTTCACCTGCAAACGCATCTACATGGCTACATGCATATGTATGCTAACATTTAATTACTAAATCAATTTCTATATATTTATAAATATTTATAAATATTAATTTATATAATTTTTTAACTAAATAATTAATTACTAGTATAATGAAAATTTTATATGAGATGTTAAATACGTATTTTTGTACACGATACCTGATAATAAGTGGGTAGTCTATCTTTTTACATGCATGATTGTTTAATTATATGTGTACATTATTATTATTATTATTATTATTATTATTATTATTATTATTATTATTATTATTATTATTATTATTAT
>JASCZI010271895.1:15970-31656 GCA_036250425.1 Stylosanthes scabra
TCTCACCACTTACATGAAAATGACAAACATGCAATTATACCATATCATTTACATATCTTTATTTAGCCTAGCTAGCTTCATCACTACTTAATTAATTAAATATTTTATTTATTTTAACCAAAAAAAAATCATGGAAAATTTAATTATTTATCTAATTTCCCTCCTTGGGAAAAAGTTGGAGAATATAATAAGGGTAGGATGATAGATGATTGGTACGTACTATGTATATTTGTCCCCTTTTTTTAATCCTTTCCTTTTCATGTGTGTATGATGAAGGCTCAGTACACAAGAGCATTGGGATTCAGAGGAATCTTTGGCTGCAGAGATGTTTGTTTTGCCTTTACAAAACCAATGAAAGAAGAGGTGGTAACTGGTAACACCACTTTCAATGCATGCTTAGCTTGCTTATTATTACTATATCAATTCTCAATTATTTATCAATTTATTACTTACATTGCATTGACCTAATAATGTCATAAAGCATACTCTAACAAGCTAGGGCCTAGGGGTGCTAGGGATAAGCATCTGTCTCGCATTTTCCCTTGTATGTTGTAAAGTTCCTACTTAAACACACATGTAATTATTACCCTAATCATATGTATATATATCTTCAACAATATAATTTATCATATTATAAAATTATATTTTCGTTGGCTTTTACTAAATTTTGTTTGCTATGGAAATATAAAACCATTGAATCTAAATATATTTGAATAGTTAATTATTATTACTTTTGGGTTGAAATATTGTTATTGCTACATTTTCTATGTTTATTTGAAATTCTGAAAATAAATTGTTAATTAAATGGTATATATTATAAGGGAGGGTTGAAGATTTTAATTAACAGAGAGATATACTTGCTTTAATAATATATATGACATATTACTTTCTTTTTTTATAGTATTTATTTTAATGTGCAAATACTGCTAGTAAAAATATATTAGTAGACTTAACAAGATAATTTAAGATAATAATGAGCTCAAAATTTAATTTCTCCAAAATAATAATTAAAAAAAAAACATTAGTTAACAAGATAACATGCAGGCACATCTGTCATATTAAGGAATGCTCCCTCTTCCTGAAGAATCCAATGCTTAATAATATATATACCCTTACCCATCCATATATATATATATATATATATATAGATAGAGGTAAGGGTATATGTAACAAACTTTCTTTATTCGGGCACATATATTTTCTCTCCATACCTGTATCTATAAAATATTTTGTTGCCTCTATCTAACAAAAACATGTGTGGTCATATAGTTTTGTTTTTTTCTGTTCATATTTTTGTTGCGATTGTGAATATAAGATTCAAATTAAAGCAACAATTATATATGCCATTTAATCACTATCACCTAAATTAAACTAATCATTCTTGTCTAGTAGCTTAATTATTCTGAAATATTGAAATATATATAGGGACTTTCCCCATTACCTAATACTATTCCAATATTTAACCAAAGAGCTATATAAAAGAATTATACAGATATTTAATTATATATATTACTTTATTTTCAAAATAACTCTCTTACACACTTGCTGACAAATTTTTTTAAAAAAAATGTCCAAATGAAGTATTTAATTAAATAAATTAAAATATAAATTTATATAGTGAATCAATATTAAACTCTACTATTTATGCTTGTGGCATGACACTAAAAGAATATATTCATTTAGGAAAAGTTCTTTTGGGAGTAATAATTTTTCTTAATGTTAATAGATATTATTTTGCAGCAAAAATACATAAACTTGAAAGAATAATGGTAAGAAACTCTAACTTTCATGTAGAAATAGTGTAACTTATGTTATTTTGCTATCTATTGATGATCTAATAATTTATAATTATTCATCTATATATCTATGGACATACAATAATTTGAGGATCTAAAATAAGTTTAAGGGAAGAAGATTTTGGGATCCATTTAGTAATGTCCTTCCCTTTGGGAAGATTTACACAATATCATTAACAAAAACTAAAAGCTAAAAATACAGAAAATAAAACAAAATTATATTAACATCGAGCTAATTAATTAACCTTAATTAATTAATTAATTACCAGTGCTTTTGAGCTTGGTTTTGTTGATCATTATTCATACAGTTCCCCATAGCTGCAATGCTGAGAATGTCACTATGGGAAAGTGGCCTTAGACCCAAGAAATCCCTCGTCAACTCTTCTTTTCCACCGCCACCGCCACGACCACCGTTGGCGGCGGCGGTGGTGGTTGTTGCCTTTGGAAGGGTATCATGCAACAAGAAGCTATTAGTGTCATGATTATCATCATCATTATCATGATCACCACCATCATCATCATCATCTTTCTTTGTGATATTATTATTATTATGATTACTAACAAGAATTCCACCAAAAGGGTCATCAAACTGTGACGCTTCAAATCCAGAGGAGAAAGAGTTCATCATCATAACATCATAAGAAGAAGAAGAAGAAGGAGCAGCAGTTGTTGTTGTATTGGTGGTGGTGGTAGTGGTAGTGGTGGTGATATGGTTATGGTGGTGATCACGTGAGGACAAATTGAAAGGAAAGTGATTAAGGGTTTGAGAAGGATTAAGAGACACGTGACTTTGATGGTGGGGCCCATGCCCATGGCCAATGCTGTTGGTGGTGTTGCTCATGGTTGCACCCATCTGAGCTGCTTTTTGCAGCAAAGCTGTTGCTGACATGTGAGGTGATGAAGCTGCACAAGGCTGGTACCCTTCAATTGTGGGACCACCAACCCCTAGCCCTACCCCTACCCCTACTAGCCTAGGGTTAGGGTTTTGATTTGGATTTGGGTTCTCATTTTCATGGAGATTCAAAAAGTCTTGACCTTGATGATTATTTTGAGATGGGTTTGAAGTATTACTAGTACCGAGCCATGGGGGTAATTCTGTCCTAACAAGGTTGAAACTTTGTAACTGTAATGGCTCTTTCTTCAATGGGAAGATTTGGGGATTATTGAATTGAAGTTGGGGTATTATTGTTGTTGAAGTGTTGGTGGTGCTTCTTGCTGTCTCTTGTGCAAGTGCATCACAGAAAGCTCTGTGGGTTATGAAACTGTCTCTCCTGTAATTGAAGAGAGAGAAGAGAAAGATCAGATCATATCAGAAAGAAAAATAAAGAGAATCACAAACAAACACACACAAGAAAACAAAAAATAATTGAAAGATGTTACTTAAAGTGTTTCTAGTACTATTGTCATTGTGTTGTGTATGACACTCACACAATACAAAATATTCAAACACCATTATCTCTCTTTCTCTCTTTCCAATTTAAAAACAGAAACAAGAGAAATATATAAAAGAAAAGAAATTATTATCTGAGAATACTTAAAGAGTGGATAGTGCATGTTAGGTGGTGGCATTTATTTTATTTTTTAATTTTTTAAACCAAACTAAGAATCTGCACTCTCTCCATGAGGTGTGTTTATACTTTATGGGAGACTTCTATATTAATGAAATGGAAATGGTCCATTCAGTGTATCATGTCTCATCACGCCTCACTATAGCTATCATCCATCAACAAAATGTTACCACTCTTTCTATTTTAAAGCATCAATCATTTTAGAAATTGGAAACATGAATTATATTTTAAATTTTTTAATTTTTTTTACAACCCCCATTCACTTCTAAATTTCTAACACATTATTTTTAATGTATTAAAGACTTGAAAACCCATTCACTTTCTAATGTCTCTTGCATATGTTCTAGGACAATTTACAATAAAATCCCAAGAAGAAATAACTAAATAAATAAATAAATAAAATTATTTCATAGTGATTCAAACAAACATATATCTCAGTCAACCTCGGATTTCAAAAATCACATCCTCCATGAATGAGTGTAGATGTAGGCCTGACATTAGTGGTGAATAAAAATTAACTATAACCCATTAGTAGGAGTAGTAAATTTCAAATGTCATTTATTGTTTTCCTTATTTATCATGTCATTCTTTCTAATTTAATTTGGCTAAGCATCACACATGTCATTTTATCTTCTCATATATCCTTACCACAAAAATTTAGTTAAATGTGAAATTCATCTATAGCAGCCCACCAAAGTCAAAATATATACAAATTAAAATTAAAATTCCTTAATAATATTATTCACAAATCTTTATTAAAATCACAAAAACACTAATAAAATTTTACCCATATATTTAATTATTATGTAACATTTTATCAATAAAAATAATTCTTTTATATTAATTATATGAAAAATTGCTGATGAATTAAAGCTCATAGTATTATGATATTCCATTTTAAGAGATCTCAAATTCAAACATCACTCCAATGAGTTATTACCCCATTAAAATCTTACCTTATCTAAACTTTGAATTCTAAGAAGCATAGCAGTTAGTTACCTTGAGAAAAGAGTTCCACAGTCACATCTGTACTCTCTAGTCCCACAGGTCTTGGAATGTGCTTTCCAATCAGACTGAACAGCATACTTCTTTGAACACTTCTCACACTTCCACTTCTTCTCTCCATGCTTCCTACAGAAGTGTTTCTTGATCCCAGTTAAGTCCCCCAAGGCCCGTGACGGATCATGGTGGACGCAACTGGGCTCAGGACACACGTACACTTTCTTTCTTATCTCTTTGCTTGATCTTTGCTTCAGCTTCCATGGTAGGTTGTGTCCTCTTCTATGGAGTTGTAGGTTTTGGTCTCTCTGAAACCCTTTGTTGCAGATCTCACACATGAATCTGTTCGTTGCTAAGAGCGATTTTGGAGATAACGCTATTACCTCAGCATCTGGGTCTAAATTAAACCGATATGGGCGTTAATGACACGAGTAATTCTCAAGAAATTTTTAATCAAGAAAAAAGGAAGAAATTAAATTAAACCTGGGTTCCCGGGAAGGTTTCTCTTTTTCTTTGATGGCGGCTGAATTGAAGTGTCAGATGTTGTTGTTGTTGGTGGAGTGATGAAGGTACCTGAAGAAACACTGTTACCTTCGTTTGAAGCTGAAGTCAAATTAGACATGTTTTCTTCCACAACTACCTGCTGATTTTGTTGTTGGAATATCAAACTCTTGTTCATCATGATGGTGATATAAGTAAGGTAAGGGTTTACTTGACTAATTAAAATAGGGCTCTATCTATATATATCTATGTGAGAGCCATGGATCTTTTTGTTTTTTTTGGGTTTCTGGGATGTTGAGGACAAAGGTTGCCGAAAACAGAAAAAGCAAAAAGAACAAGTAGAGTGCAGTAATAGAGTGGAGAGAGGAAAATGGTATCTGAAATCCCGGTGAAAAAGAAAAAGGAGAGGGAAAAGGTTTGATGAATATATAGTATTCTTCTCTCTCTCTTTATGGATATGAATGAAGGTGGATGGGTTTGGTTTGGTTTCACACTAAGGTTAAGGTAGTAGCTAGTAGTGATTTTTGGCAGTGAGGCAAAGAGACAAGTAGTTGTTTTGGTTTTTTTTGAAGAAATGAAGAGAAGAGTAGTGGAAGAAACTGATGAAGAGGAAGAGGAGGAGGAGAGTGGAATATTATGTTTAGTTTTATAAAGCTAAGAAGAGAGAAAATCCAATTATGACCACACAAATATGAACAAAAAATATTGTGTGAGAGAGAGAGAGGGGGGGTGGATGAGAAGGGTTTTGGGTTGTAGTACAAATTAGAAAACCACATGGAGAAGGAGGGTTTCCGCTCCTATCTTCCTTTTCTTTTTCTACTCTCTTTTCTAGAATAATTTTTTTAAAATAAATAAAAATTTTCACTTAATATTTTTTATTTAGTAATTTTAAGGACACTAATCAATAAAATCTTAATGTATTTTATGTGTAATTTGCTTTAACAACATATGCTTAATGGTGATGTAATACATGAATGCAAATTAAAAATGTAAATATAGTGTTATGAATTTAGTTTTGACATATTGATTATATTTGCATCAAATTAAATTCATTTTTTTGAAACAATTATAGAAATAGATACTTGAAATAATATATAAACGCATAAAATATTCACTTTAAAAAGATAATTTATTTTTCAAATTAGTTATCGAAAACATTTATTAATGAGTATTAATTATCACATGCCAGATAAATATGGTAGATTAATGTCACGTGTAATAAAATAATTAATTATAATGTTATTTCTCAATTAATTATTTTGTAATATATAACCTTTTATAAGAAGATGAAAAATTATTGGAAGTTCTTATTATGTAGCTAATTAAGAAGTTAATATGGAGAATGTTCGTTAGTTTTTTTTTTTTTCATTATTATGGATTTAAGTTGTTGATTCCTTATAGACTACATAGCGTGGACTCCGTAGCATAATTGTAATAACATATGTTATTATCTAATAATAAAAATATTAATTTAATTAATAATTATATTTTTTTAAGAATTAATATGACTAATAATAAATTTTTTTGGTATAATTTAAAAAAATCTTTCATAAAACAATTTTGAAAATTAATTCCTCTAGCGTTTTAAAGTAGATTCCTAAGCACATCATAATTATTGGTACTGAAAATTTAGTAATTTTTTTACTAAATCTGAATTGTCTCTAGTAATAAAAATATAACAATGATTTAACTAAACAAATACTGATATATATAAAAGCTTTATATATATATATATATATATATACACAAAATTATAGATTTTTAAGTACCAAAGTGAATCAGTGATCATGAAATTAACTTTTGTTCTTATTTTATACATCCTCCTTGTATATTTCCTTCGAGCATAAAGTAATCACAGAAAAGGGTTGGAAAAAGCATCATAAAAAGATATAAGAGAAAGTGGTATCTTTTGAGTATATGGAGGTAGACAGATAGTAGTGATCTGAGTGGGAAGAAGATATGAGAAGGGGGGAAAGTGTTTCATTTTTGTGTGTGTCAAATTCAATTCTATCTATAATTATTATTATTTAAAATTTTGACCATTACACCCTTCTTCTAGTTTCTATCGGCTTTCTATATTTTACAGTGATATGATTGATTCATTGATTAAATTCTAACAAGCATGGCTAAAAGTATTCCTGGCTACCTTAATTCTTTTTTATATAGAATTTGTTTCATTATATATGATTGTAGCTATTGACTATTCATATAAGAAAAAGCTGAATTTCTGACAAATTCTGCATGGTTCTTTGAATTAAATCATAAACAAAGAGCTTGTTGGGTTATATTCATATACAGATAAAGATATAGATCTACTAAAGCTGCCTAAGAATAATAACACTATTCATCTACCAAAAACCATGGATATTTCACTAAAATCATTATTATTATTATTACAATAAAAGTATAAAAAATATTTTCTTATGAAAATTTATCTTTTAAAATTACACTTTAAAAGAAATAATAATATTTTTTAAAAAAATAACATTTTTATATATATTAAAATTTAATTATTTAATTTACTGTCCAATGATTAAAATAAAAAATTTTAAAAATAATTTTAAAATTGTTATTATAGTATTTACCTTCACTAAATTGTTGAGTTTACATATTAGACATATTTTAAATATAACACTTATTTGATACTCATTGATACATGGATTTTATGTATTCAATCATATCTTTAAAAAAATGAAAAATGTTTCTTTATATATGTATAAACACACTAAGATACCTATATTTAAAATGAATTCAAAATAAAGTAATATATATTATTATTTATTAAATATAAGAATTATTTTAAATAATATATAATTAAATAAGACATTAAAAATCTTTAAAATATTAATTTGTATTTTGAAATCAATAAAATATCAAAATATTTTTTTTTCTAAAAAGACTTAATAATATATATAATATTTTATAAAACAAAATTAAAATGAATGCGGTCACGTATTCGGTGTACATGTGAGTGCCCGTAGCTCATAGCTATTAAGAAAAACAGGTTATAAGATCACATAATATCATATAGTAAATAGAAGAAGCAAGATAAATTAGTTGTTAATAATTAACCAATTAAGTAATGAGTATTTAAATTGTATAAAATAGAATAAAGTTGTGAAGTTGCATTATTGTCTTTTATATTACCGTCATATCTTAACAGCCACAATATTTGTCGCTCATGTCATTTTCATTTCATTATAAGTCATTATCAGTATGAAAAGCATGCATTACGAATAATATAATTATATATAAGATTAATTTCAAGTTTCAATTTGGGAGAATCAAATTGGAATAGTGTTATATGTGAATTACATTGGTTTGACGGTACTAACCCTCTCGTACTGGACCTTAGTTTCAAAAATTGCAGACTTATTTTCCGGTATAATGAATTATTAGGAATAATATATTGTTATGTTTCTTTTAAGTTTCAACACACAAAAGATAATTCTCACTCTTATTTGATTTTATAGGAATTATATATACTTTGAATATTTTTACTCACGCCAAAGAAATTGAGAATAAGATTTTATATATAACTAAAATTAGTAAAAAAAAAATTACCCTAAAATGGATAAGGAATAACTGTGTGTTTAGATTAACATTTGCAAATGAATATTGATACAAATATGTTTTTACAAAATTAATTTTAATCAAAATTGGATTGATATCAATATGATTTGTGTTTTGATATTTTTTGTCAAATGTACTTTAAAGAAAATTAATATTGTTTGGATGTATTAATTAAAATCATGTTATTAGCATACAAAATTATTAAAAAAGAAAGGGAAAACTCAAAATTAATATACTACTAGTATAGTTTCTCGTGCTCTGCACGGAAGGTAAAATTATTTAGTATTATTATTAGTATATATAAAATTATTAAAGTAATAAATAATTTGTGTTTTTTTATTCATTTATAAAAATATGTCTGTTATTATTTTGTATATTTAGTCTTTATTTAATTTCGTCGTTAAAATGGGTTGAACACGTTAGGTTAGTCTTTTTTACTCCGTCTAAAATATATGGCATTTTCCCAAAATTTTAAGCCCTAGGAATGATAAGGGAGTAAGTCGAGACGGATAATCAAGTACTTATACTCGTTCAGAATATTTATGTATTATTCCATTACCCGTTCAATCATCCACGGACACATATGTATATACTTACCCCACAGACAAACTCACAGGTTATATACCTGAAAATAAAAAAAATTAAAATAAAATATTTAAAATATTTTCCTAACATGATTAATTAAGACTAAAAATTGAAGAAGGTTAGTTATATTATATAAAATTTTTAAAATTACTAAAACAACCATCAAATTATATATAAATTTCTGAAAATTTAAATTAAATTATATTTATTATCATATGGGTCATAACATGTAATGGATGTGTTAGCCAACTTATCGTTGAAAAAACCCGCTCTATTTTGGGTAGGGAATGTCCTGTCTGCTCTAGATGAGCCAAATTGTCATCCCAGCCCGTTAAAAATCGGGCTAAATAGAATGTGCTTAATTAATTATTAGTGGACAATGGCGGGTTACGTACGTTTATTTTTTTAAAAAAAATAAATAAAAAATCACATCTTTTATTCAAATTTTTACTTTTGGAGTTAAAAATTAGAATTTAAAAAAGTTAAATATAAATAAATTAATAATTAAATGACCAAAGTACCATACCGTTCAACCCGTTGAGTGACTATAATTAGGTCTTGCTGAAATTTTTAAATAGTGAACAAATAAAATATATCATTTTAAGTTGACATTAATAATAAGAAAAAAACTAGGGAACCAACACCTTATGGCCAATAGAGAGCCAACATATATTATGGATGATAATTCATATGGATTTTGGATGATAATTTAATGTTTAATATATGAGTTATAGATGATAACTCATATAAATTTTGGATGATAACTTAATTATTGGCTCCCTAAGAGATCCCTAACGTTGGTTCCGTAATATTGTTCTAATAATAATATTAATGACGTAAAATATTAAAACAATATTAATAGTTTAATTAAAATATAATATCATTAGAATAGAAAGTTGCAAGATTTGGTATTAATGAGTGATATTAATTTATTAATTACTCAACAATTAATTTTATATTATTTATATTAATTCATTAATTGATTTGATTTAATGATTTAAGAGAAATATATCAGGAAACATTTTCAGGAGCGCGTCATGTCAGCGCTCCATCATTAAATGCATAAACCTCATTTTAATATTATATAATAGATAATAGATATAATAGATAATAGATTTTTCAATTTACAAGATCAAAATAAGTAGTTAACATTTTTGTTACTTTTTTAACGTAATTCTAAATGATGATAAAATAAGAAATTGTTCCTTCTACTAAAAGCATATTTAGAGCAAAATTCAATCCATATTAATTTAATAAAATTTTATCCAAATATAATTATATTCATCAAAATAACTCTAACGTATGTCGAGAGATGTCGAACAATAAATCAAACTTTAGACGACAAGAAGTATGATGGAGAGACCGATTATAAACTCAATTAAGCACTCCATCAAGCCTATGTGGGAATACCGAAATAAAATGATAGTTTTTATTTATTTATTTATGTCTTAAATGATAGTTTTTATTTAACTCTAGCTATTTATGTTGTGACGCACACGCATTAGCAATGTAGGTTGGTGATTTAGCCCTGGATGTTTATATATTATCAATTTATGTTGTTGCTGGATTGTAATTTGATTAATTAATTTTTTATTTTGCTTTTGAATTTTGTAATACTTTATTAATTTTACACTTGAAAAAATATTATTTCCACCTACACTTAATAAATAAGACCCAACATTATACTTGAAAAAATATAGTGGTCCAAATTACGTATCTAACCTGGCCCATTAGGCTAGGCCGTTAACTTCGAACCTAGTTGGAGTCCATTGACCCGATACCCGACCCGAACAATTCATCAGTTTCCCACTACACATTCCATGCATGCAGAGAGGATAATTCCCAATTTGCATAACAACCCACAAATGATTGGAGATAATTGCCAATCACCTCCCTAAAGATTCCTCTGCCTAGCCAATCCTCTACTCTATGAATACCTTTTCACTTCATTAAATTTCATTTAATTTTTACACACAAAGTAGTTAATTGCGTTTTTCAAGCGTTCAAGTTATTACTAAACATTAAACACACTAATTAGGCTTTGTATATACCTTTAGTTTTTATTTTCTTTTCTGGAATTGCATTGTATTTGAGTATGTCAGAGGGACACTACACAAGACCCAAGTGTGGAGGACATGAGAGCTGCAGATCATGAAGTGGGTCCCACACTAAACAATGATGATGGTATTCAGGTGGGTTCCACGCTCATTTGTCTATTCCCAAAAACAAGTAATTCCCTCTCCCTTCTTCTTCTTTCAACTCTAGCCTATACTACACATGTATTAATACTGTTATCACCTTTAATTTCCATCAACAAAATACCAATAATAAAAACAGAGGCTGGAATTTGGAATTCAAATGCATGAATGTGTCCGTATATTATATACATATAGTTTTAATTAATTAACATACATATATATTCTTTTTTTTTTTTTAGGAAAACAAAAGCTCGACGCATCAAGGTGGAGCAAACAAAACAAACAAATAAAACAAAAAGAAAATTAAGAAACACCAATTCACTATTAGTAAACTGAGAATATACTATAATTTCTTTCTACATGTATATGATATAATGATATATACATGAAATTATTATGTTGTTATTATTAATAATATTTTGCAGCCCCACTTGGCAAATATCAATCTCATTATTTTGATTAGCATATATATAATCAGAAGGAGATTACATTAAATTATTAATGTTGATGGCATAGCCTTTGACGAATTGGATCCCACAGCCATGAAAAGTGAAAACGACTTTTGGGGAGAAGGATCGCGTCCCTATCTCATTTGCCTTAAATAATAATAATAATATCGAAGAATAGAAAATTATATATAAATTATAAACCCTTAAAAATGTTTAGTTTTAAAGTAGAAAGTTGAAACAAAACCAAAAGAATACACAAAAAGAACACACACACACAATATTAGCATAGATAGGCTATCCTAAATCACGCTTAAGGATGTCTTTGATGAGGTTTGAGCTGCAAATCAGGTTGATCTAAAGTCGCAAATTGCGATCACTTGCTTATTATTACTAGGAAACCTCCCTAATTGATGTTATTATTACTAGCTATTAAGAATGCATTAAGTTAAGAATATGATATTTTAGAGATATATAATCATTCAAAATAATAATAATAATAAGAATAATAATAATAATAATAATAATAATAATAATAATAATAAATCAAAATTTCTATAATAATAATAATAAGGATAAGGATATGGTGTGGTGGAAGGAGGACGTCGAATCCTTTCAAATGGGCGGCAATAATCTTTTCAGAATTTTCATGCCATGCTTTTGAGTGTTGATTTGATTTGATTTATTTATTTTCCTTATAAAGACTTATTTTCACAACTCACATGCTCGCTCTATCCATCCATGGAGTCCCCTCACACTGTCCACACTCTTTCTCTTTCTCCCCTTTATCTGCCAATTTATAACTTCTAATGGAGTATGTAACATGATTTTTACTGGAATATGCAAATTAAAGAGTATAGTCATTAGTAATTATCTACTGTATTAAATTTTTCCAACATTAACTAGACAATAAGTATTCCACTAACTCAAATCACTGAATTTTTTCAAATTATATTAAAATCAACAAATAGAATAAAGGTATAGAAATGGATAAGATAAAATATACATTTTATTTTTAATGTTTTTAGAAAGTTTTAACAAAATATTATTTAAATTAATTCAATTTTATTTTTAATCTTTGAAATAAATTTTATTTATATCCTCTCTATTAACTCTTCTATAGTCAAAATACTCAGACAATTTGATTTAAAATCCTTCACACCCTAAACCTTAGCTCTCCTAATTTAGTAATTTACTTCCCAAACCCTAATCTCTCCCCATGACCCCATGCTACCATCCCCTTCTTCCCTCCTTCACCTCCCTCCCTCCCCCTCTACATCAGTTTTGGATCAACATATATTTTAATTATATAATTTCTAATTAACGGCGGCATTCGTATATAAAGTGCTTAACTGCTTAACATATATAGATGACCTTTGGTTAAAGGCAGTAGGTGAGAAAATTTCATGAGTAATACTAATTGACTGGTGGATAGAAAACCCTGTGGAGTTGAACCGCAACATGAGTGTTATGATGTGGAAAGTGTAAGCTGATACCTAACAAAGTAGATAACATTATGGCAAATGTTCTACACTTCCATTTAATATACTATACGACATAGCCAATGTGGCAACCAAATCTACGACCCAATAATCTCATTGTCACTGTCAAAGCACCAATTCCAACACAGTGAAAGTTTTTTCAGTCCAAATCAAATATAACCAGACACGACAATCCCCTCGTCTAAGAATGTTATACCTCGTTATTTAAACATCACAAACTAAATATCAATTTTACATTTTTCAAGCTGATTGAATAATAAATTAATAATAAATTCAACGTGCAAAAACTATCTTTCATCATCTGGCAAGCTGGACAACAATATAGTGTTTTTTTTTTCTTCTAATTTTCCTGCCTGAAGACATGATGATTTTTTTGTTGATGTTGTGAACAATGTGTATGCAGAAGGCAACATCAACATCAAAAGTTTTCAAACGTTATAACCTCATAAGTTTGATGTCTTTAAATATGGACGTTAATGAAATATAACATGATCAACATTACTGAAACATTTGTTAATCCTTCATTTAATTTATTTTTACATGTGTGCCATTATCCTTAATGTTAATTGTTGCACACTTGCACACAGCCAAAAACTGAGTTAGATAGCTGCAAGAATTAATTTATACTTATTGTCAAAGAAATTGTAATGATATTCATCTCAATATTGATCCTTTTTTTCTATGGGGGTAAAAAAGATAAGATTATTGGTCTAATGAATGAGAATTTGTATGCAAGCTAAAGTGTGAATGGAATACGAAGACCATCATAGCTCAATTGTACATCAAGGCCCTCAGATTCCAATAATTTTGTGAGATAGCCATTCACTTCTTCATGATCCATCAGATGCATCATACCTTCAAATTCCCAACAATGAGAAATTGAACATAATTGTGAGAAATAGAATTATATTGATGCAAAAAGTAATGCTGACTGCCATCAATCTTACCTGTAAAGAGTGTTCTTTTGGGTTGAATTTTCCGGACTTCATCTAGCGCCTGAAATATGCAATATCAGAATACAGTTAGAACTGGAACTAGAAAGAATTCATTGGTGGTATTGGCCAAGAACCTTAGAAGGAAAGCTGATCTGTGGACGGGGACAACGACAGTAGGACGGCAAAGATAGTTCTTTCGTGTCCCTCCTTTTTCCGAAGTTACATATTTGACTTAAAAAATGTATCCGAAACATCTCTTTTGTCCCTTTGCTCTGAAAGTACAAAATATTTTGTTTCCATCCCTTTGTCCAAGAATGTTTTCGTTCCTAACATCTCGTCTCCTTTGTTTCGGGATCGGACAATAACCAAACACTAGTTTAACAAATTTCAAGACCCCATAACTAATCCACTTCTCATCCTTTACTTATATTCCCTATATATATACATTAACGTTACTTCATTTCTCCAAGAAAATTTTACCAAATGTAAAAGAGATTACCCTTGGAAGTCCAAAATGTGTGGCAGAGGAGCGATCAGGCCGTAGGGCGTCCTGTATGAATCACATACACCATATGAGGGACAGAGAAATTTGTACATCATACTTTTTAGTTATTTCATGTAAAAAAGAATTTGTGACACGATAGATAGGATGGTAGTGTGAGTAACCATTATCAGAAGTTCACAGTCCTTCAAAAGCGGATAAGTTTCTTCTGGAATATCACTAACATCACTGCATATTTAGAAATAAGAATCAGCTCATATATATTGATGGACTAGACTAAATTGCAAGACCTTTTCTGCTCATAGTCAATACACAAGCATTACCTTATGTAACAAATATTACCAAAACGAAATCCAAGAGATCGGTAACCTTTACCATGCCACACTGGTAATGGGGTAATCTGAAGTACAGTAATCAAAGAAAATCAGAGCCGCAAACCATGCAGAAGACACAAACATGGCCAGAAATCAATAATTAGTTAATTGAGCAATAAGTGAGAAGAAGATAAAGGGTCTCTTCGTATCCAGTTTTCAAAAACGTGATTTTACAAATTGATTTCTTTATGTAGTTGAAAATCTTGAAAACTTTTGTATATTTCTACCAGAAGAAAGCTTAATCAAATCCAGCCAAAATGAACAAGGAAAAAGGACTAAAAAACACACTTAGAACTATTACAAATTTGAGTAAGATTGACCTTCAATCCGTGTACAGAAAAAGGTTCTTCAGATATGATATTGAATTGCAAGTCTGAGACAGCAGCACCAGTTGTGATGACACTAGTATCTACTAAATAATAATGGGTCTTCTTCATCACCTGCATATTTCAGGGTAACGAATACTTAAAAGAAATTCTTTAAGACATATCTCAATAGTTGTTCATTCAAGTAATACATGATGAATGAGTCAGGTGGCCATTACTCATTAAAAATGAGCCATAAGCTTTCACTCTTTTTCCTCTCCCGGTAATATAAGAGATACTCCAAATCCACAGCCATAAGGGGAAAGTAAATATGCAAAAAGGACAGGAAGTCAAGCTTATTATTCTCCGTCCTGAAAATTAAAATATTTGAGAGGAAAAAGG
>JASCZI010271895.1:47155-63987 GCA_036250425.1 Stylosanthes scabra
TATAATTAATTATTATTTAAAACTCTTACGTAATTGAAAATTAAATTTAGAAATTTAATCTTTTTCTTAATTAAACACAGTTGATCATTGCAAATCAATTAATTATTTTAGCCTTTGTTAATTAAAATTCTTTGTTACTTTTAAATCCCGACCGTCCAATTCAATTTTTTTTAGTTTGCAGTAAGGAGATCAGAATACGTCAATGGAATTTTGAGTATATTCATTTTTTTTTTTTGCGCTAATAGGAATACACAAATAAGGTTTTATGTGCAGTCATATTATTCAAACTCACCTCATTGCACCCGTATTCAGATTCAACAGCAAGCCAAGACCAATATTAAAAAAAATAATTTTCGAATGATGAAGATAGGGACAGCGATCTCCACTATATAAAGATTGAGTAGTAATAGTGCTTTTGCGCGACATATGTCAATACCTTAGCAAGTTCTTTATAAATTCTTCTTTTTTCATTACGTTGATACATGTCATAACCTAAGTGACTTCCATCAATGTATCATTATATGTTGGAACATATAACGTGATTCAGTACATTAAGGCTAATAATAATAAATATTTCATTTTTTTCAATGAATTAATAATAAATATTATACTAAGGTTGATAATAAATAATGTGGTTTATTTCAAAAAAATTACTACTAATAATAATAAATTAATAATATTCAACTTTTTTCATAAAATTCATTTTGTTTCATTTTTATGTTATTTCTATTATATAAAAAATTCATATTCCTACTATATAAAAATCAAATAATAATAATGTCACTGTGCGACATATGTCAAGGCCTCACCAAGCTCTTTACAAATTCTCCTTTTTATCTTATGAGATTAATTTAAAAAATTAAAAAAAAATAAACAACATTTTTAGTTGTATTAATGTTAAGCAAGTTGTTTTTATCATCAGTATTTTATCCGAGCATAAATAAGTTGATGTACGTCCTGCTTCAATTGTAGATTCGGGGTATGTGACCCATTTCATTCATTCAAGTAACTCAATCAGCCCATGTGTAAAACATCTGGTAATAAATAACTGATAAAAACAGTCTACACCAAAGTAAATATTAATGAAACAAGAATAGAGCTCGTTAAACCTAAATGAAGTTATTATAATAAGATGGCTTAGTTCAAGACTGTCAATCTCGACGCAACGCGCGGATACTAACCTAGTAATTATGATAATCAAAGATAAAGATTTTCGGTGGGTCCCACAAGCAGTAATATAAATATACAATGTGAGACCCTAAAATTCCAATCTCGAACCATCTGAAAGTTTCAGTTACATGGAGATCAAAAGAGCAAAGTTTATCTGCAGTTACGGCGGTGAGATCAAGATCCAGGGATGCAACGAGCTCACCTACGTCGGCGGAACAAATAAGCTCGTTTACGTTGACCGCAGAATTGACTTCGCCGCCTCGATTGCAACGGTTACAACTTCAAGCACCAGCTCCCCGACGGCAATTCTCTCGTCCCCGTGACCAACGACAGCGACCTCCACGACATGATGTTGGTGTTCGATCGACTCTACCGTGACGACCCTGAACACTTCCCGATAAGTCTCTTCCTCTTCCCAAACCCTAAGGATGTCAAGAGAACAACTTGGAATTTTTGGAATTTTGGAAAATTTTTTTTTGAGTTTCAGTTTGGGTGGAAAGTTGTTTTTGGGAGGACTAGACATGAAACATACGTAGTATTTCTTTAAAAATTCAAGTTTAAGTTATTTTCTTAATTATTTAGGGTATTAGGAATAATGTAGTCTTTTGAATCTTTTTTCAATTTTTTTTTTATTCTTATTTGATGAATTATGTAATTATTCAATATTTTTTAATGCATATATATATTATAAGTTATGAATCCAGGAATTGTTTTATAATTCTGTTTGATGAATGAGAGTAGTGTAATTAATTAGAATAAGTTTAACAAATCCATCCTATATACCCATTATAAAACGCATGGAAGGCGAGGAATCTTGGAATGTATGACTGTTTATCAGCTTTAGGGTATATTTGGGAAAAATACTGAAAATAAATTAAATTGGTGGAGAAAAGACATTTGTTGTTGTGTTTAGTGTTAAATGAAGGTATTTGAATAAAAAGAGTTATTAAAATTTATTTTTTCTATATAAAAGTTAATATACCATCTATACTATAATAAGAGATTGACAACTCATCTATTACATTATTGCTACCAAAGTTTTTTTCTCACTTTGCAATTTTTATAGAATTTTGAATTTCTTTAAAAAATTATACTATCATCATTTAATAGCATCCACTATCACTCTACCACTAATATTATCTTCTAATTAGTGTCAATAATGAATTCATAACCTACACTAGCATTATCTTTTCAGATACAAATATTCAAATCCTACATTGTTTGCCTACTATTAAATTATTTATAAGACTTTTACTATTAAATTATTTGACCGATTTAATTTTATGTATCATATTGCATCATTCTTATTATTATTTCTTCATTTATTAATCTCTCATACTAATTGCTCAATATTCTTTCAATCCAATTCAAATTTAACCCAATATTCAATCCAATTCAAATTTGACTCAATATTATTTTACTAGGTACATTCAAATATATTATGATTATAAAGTTATTTTATAATTTTATATTATATTTAGAAATTCATATAAAAAAGTAGGCCAACAAAAATAAATATAAGATAAAAAATCTCAAAATGTAGCTTTATGTGACTCTAATATAAAATTTTATACTTTAAAAAAAATAATTTAAATTTTAAATTAATTTGAGTTATATGATACCAACTCTTCACAATTAGATTTTGTTATTCAATTCCTACATTATTTGGCTTACTTATACATGTATTATTTATAAGACTTTTACTATTACATTATTTGGCCAATTTAATTTTGTATATCATGTTACATGCGATTCTTAATATTATTTTTTTATTTGTTAATCTTTCATACCAATTGCTCAATACTTTTTCAATCCAATTTAAATTTGATCTAATATTTGTTTACTAGGTACATTCAAATATATTATGATTATAAAGTTATTTCATAATTTTATATTACATTTTTTGTGTTTTCATTCTCATTCAGTTTTTTCTAAATTTTTTTCTTTAATTATTTGCAAATTAAAGCACATTATATAAGAAGATAAAGTATGCCAACAAAAGCAATATAAATTTTTTTTTTCAAAACATAGCTTTATACAACTCTAATATAAAAACCTATATTTAAAAAAAAATTCAAATTTCAAATAAATTTGAGTTATATTTAAGTATTCATCAAATAATTAGATTTTGCTATTTACACTAACGGTGCATGAAAATTAAATTTTATATATATTTAGTAATAGATTTCATAAAGTAGCTTTAGTGATAAAATAAAAAACATTCATTTAAAGTTTTTATTTATTATTGTTATGTAATAATAATAATAACAATAATAATAATAATAATAGATATTAAAATAATATTTTGACCAAAAAAGATATTAAAATTTCATCAATTTACAAATTTTTTTAGTTTACATATAGGATTTTCTCGTATAAAAGGTAAAAAAGATAACAACAATGCTAGGTAATCAATAAAAAATCAGTCAATATCAGCCAACAATTTATTTTAGATGTTATTCTTTAGGTTTTGGATGTTTTATTTTTTTTATTGACAGTTGGTTACTTTAGGTTTCGGATGTTCTATTTTTTTTATTGTGGATGTTCTATAAACAATAGTTTTAGATGTTTTATTGCTAAAAATGTTTACATATACTTTGATAGATAATTGTGATAATTAAAGATAAAGAATTTCAGTGGGTCCCACAAGTAGTAACAAATATATATATATATAGTGAATTCCCATATCGACGAGAGCTACAATTTCACATAAAAACCCTAAAATTCCAATCTCGAACCTCCCTGGAAGTTTCAGTTACATGGAGATGGAGATTCAAAGAGCAAGGTTTACCTGCAGCTACGGCGGTGACATCAAGCTCCAGGGCTGAAACAACCTCACCTACGTCGGAGGAAAAAATAAGCTCCTTTACGTTGACCGCAGAATTGACTTCGCAGGCATGCTTGCCCAAATCTGTGGCCTCTTTGGCCTCCCTTGCAACGGTCACAACTTCGAGTACCAGCTCCCCGGCGACAATTCTCTCGTCTCCGTCACCAACGACAGCGACCTCCACCTCATGATGCTGGAGTTCGATCAACTCTACCGTGTTTCCCCTATAACCGCCCGGATAAGACTCTTCCTCTTCCCAAACCCTAACCCTAACCAACCTCTCGATTCGGTTAAGCCGAATTCTAACGTGTTTATCAGCATTAAAGGCGAGGAAGGAGTTAGCGAATTCACTTCCAGTCTTCGTGAAGCTCTGATTCGAAAACAAATAAAAACCTTCATTGATGATGCGGCGCTTCATCACGAAGGGGATTGCATCTCGGCTTCTCTCGGAAGAGCAATTGAAGATTCGTCTGTATTTGTGGTTGTATTCTCAGAGAATTATGCTACCTCAAGTTGGTGCCTTGTTGAATTATTGAAAATCATGGAGTGTGGGAGGAAAGTTATACCTGTGTTCTACGGTGTGGATCGATCACATGTACGGAATCAACTAGGAAGCTTCATTGAAGAAATCGTAAGTCACTTGCAGCATGATGATGACGTGAACAAGGTTCAAAAATGGAAGGAAGCTCTCGCTGACGCAACAGATTTAGAAGGCTGGGACTCCAGCTCTTTTAGGTAAGGATGAATTTATTTTGAATTGTGACTAGATTCATTCAAATATTCAATCCTTGCTGGTATCAATTTATGTAATGTACACACATTCATACGTCATTTTATTTTTGTGTTTAAAATTTATAGGCTAAACTTTATTCATTATTTCTATACTTAACATGCTAGTTTATTAGGCGTAAAAATAAATGAATGGATACATGAACGACAAAATTTAATTGATTCTCCGGTGAAGAGTAATGGTCATAATTCAACTTTTATGTGCACGTTAAATTTGAAGCTTAAATAATAGTTCATTGGCGTTGTTCGTAACTCAATTTAATTTCTAGTCATATTATGCAGTAAATCTTATATGCTCCTTACCTTATGGTTTATTATTGTTATTTTATTTTATTTTGGATTTTTTTAGGGATGACTTTGAACTTATTGAAAAGATTGTCAAAGATGTTTTGCGAAAGCTGGAAAATCATTGCCTGCCCAAGGATGTCAAGAGGACAACCGGGAATAATTGGAATTTGTGGGATGGCAAGATTGGACTCAACTTTGGAGATTTGATCAGCTGAATTTGGGGAAATAATCCATTATTCCTATCTTTATACATCTTTATCTTTATCTTTATAGCTATACAATTGGGAATGTTACGGATAAAGGTTGATTTTAAGGTGCAAAATATGTAGGTATCGTTATTAGAATTTTATTTTATTTATTTTTAACTTTAATTTTTATTAATTATGTTTAAAATTTTAAATTTCAAATATAAGATATGATGGTTCATATAATTATAAAATACTTTTAATTAAATTAAAAAATTTTATCTTATACGATTGTTGAAAAAATTTTAGATAATTTTTTTTGTATTTTTATTTTTTAAAATTACATGTGCTTAAAATTAAAAGTAAATTTTCACACATAAGATACGGTTGACGATATAATTATAAAATAATTCATTTTTATTTTAATATTGCATGCCCTGCTCCACCTATCTAAGCGGTCTTAAAATCCTCTTTTGTCCCGTCTAAATGCGGACATGTGGATTGGTGGTAGGCTAGTGGACTAAGCTCGTTTGAGTTTTTTTTTAAATGGCTAAAACATAGTAACAATAATACAATAATATGAATAAGTGATTTTGATCAAGTGTAATTAAGTAATTTATTTTTATGCTAAATAAAAAATTATTTTAGTGTCAAATAAAACGTTATGAGAAATGCTAGACAACGATCACTTTTAATTTATTTTAACCATTATCTTTAGCCATCAATTTTTAACACCTCTAATTTATAACTTAACATTCATTGTAATCAACACTCTTAAATGTTGATGGCTAAATGATGGCTAGAATAAATTAAAATTGATGATTATGTAGCATTTTTCGTTATTTAGGTGCATTTTTTATACTATATTTGACACTGAAAAAATAATATTCTATTTAGCATAAAAATAAATTATTTGATTAGCCAAAATCACTTGTTTAAATAGTATTACCCATAATAATAATACATAATAACGAGAAAAAAAGAGCGCAAAGAAGAGAGAGGGGGAACGAGAAAAAAAGAAAGAGAGCAAAGGGGAGAGAGATAGAGAGAGATAAAAGAATAGAGGTAGGGCTATCAAACGGCGGGCCTGACCTATTTAGGCCCGGCCCGTTTAGCCCGATTTTATACGAGTTAAAATTTTTCTAACCCGCCCATTTATGGCAAGCCCGACGGGTATACGGGCTGGCCCGTTTAATTAATTAATTATTTTTAAAAAAATAAATAAATATTTTAATTTTTAACTTAAAAAAATTATTTTTCAACAAAAAATACTTTTTTTTAGCAAAAGAACCTTATAAAAAACAATTTTTTTTGTTAATGCATCGGCTTTTCGGGTCGAACAAGATAAAATATAGGAAAAAATGTTATTTTTTAAAAATAAATTAAATAAACGGGCCAGCCCGTTTAAACCAAAAATTTTCCGGGTTAAACGGGCTAAGCCCGAATTTTAAACTGTCCAGACTCGAAAATAAAATCCCGTCCGTTTAGACGGATAAACGGACTGGCCCGACGAATTTGGCCCATTTTGACGGCCCTTAGATAGAGGGTGGAAGCTGAGAAAGAAGGTGAGAGAAAGAACAAGAAAGAGAAAGCAACCGTGACAGAGAGAAACAGGAGGAGGGAGGGAGGAATAGAGGAGGAGGAGATAAAAATGGAAAGGGACAGAAAGATGGAAGGAGATAAAGAGAAGGAGAGGAATGATCCAAATCCGGCGGAAACTATTTAAATTTGACTCGTCATGATTTACATGATTTCCGTCTGAATCCAATAGCCCGACGAAAATATATTTCCGTTGAGAATTAAGCCATTGGATAAAAATCCTACAAAAACTACAGGATCGTCGCTTTTTGCGACAAAATTCAACAGCAACCAACTAATTTCCTATAGTGTAAAGTAGGAGATAGAGAGCAAGAGAGAAATATGAAAAGAGAATGAGAGATGGTGGAAGAGGGAGAGAGAAGAGAGTGAGGGAGACAGAGATGGAGATAGAGGGAGAGAGAAAGAGGGAGAAAAGGAAATATATGTTTCATATATGGGCTCAAATGTGGGAATTTAAAGTCTAGAAATAATGAATTATGATAAATTTGTACCAATATATCGACTTAAGACGTCTTTGAAAATCATGTATCCCACGATATCGATTTAGTATACAGAGAGAGCAAGGGAGAGAGAAAGAGAAAGATAATGACAATAAGAAATAGAGAAAAAAAAGAGCGAGAGAGCATGGGAGAGACTAAGAGAGATGGGGAAGAAAGGGAGAGGAACAGAAAAAGAGAAAGAAAGTGAGGGGTACAGAGAACAAGAAAGAGAATAGAGAGCCCAAAAAAAAAAAAGAGATCATATATTTTGAAGTTGATTCTATGATAATATGCTTATTATATTAATTAGATAATTTCATTCACAATATAATATCTTCACGTAAATTATTTCTTATAATAAATCCTAAACTAAATAGGTTCTATCTAGTTTATCATAATAAATTTAAGATTTAATTATTCTGCAAGTCTCTATAATTTGACGAAAATTTTAATTAAGTTCCTATACTTTTTTTCTTTTCAATTGGGTCTCTATATCTTTTTTAATTTTTCAATTAGATCCCTGTTAACGTTAAACGTTAAAAAAACGTTAATAAGCTGGAAAATGACATTAATGCCCTCACCCCCACACTCCGCACATCACTCTTCTGTCTTCACACACACTCACCTAACAGAAAACGAAGTAAGAACTAAAGAGATAGAGGGAGCAAGCCAGAGAAGAGAAAAAAGAAAAAAAGGAGAAGAAGAGAAAGAGGAGGAATAGGTGGCGTCGGTGAGATTGGGAGTTGCCCCTGCTACTGTGATGAGAATGAGAATGAGAGAAACTGAGGAGAGAGGTGGAGGGGTGGCACAATTTGCAGCTTAAATTAGTTATTTGTGTGTTCAAACTTGTGCTGTGCTTGCTTGCACGAACCCGCCTGCAACCATCTTGAGCAGAATCAACGTAACGAAGACACAATTTCCAACCAACTCGTGTTCTTGCACCGGGAGCCGTCATAGAGGACAGTGTGGAGCCCAAAATTCTTCAACCATCAACATCAGGTCTAGTTAGGAGATAGGAGAGAATCACACCTTAAGCCTTTCCTAATCTTTCCAATCACTAGCAGCAGCTTCTCAAGTGTCCAATGTGCCCTCCAATTACGACACAGAAGGATGAAAGTCTTCACAAAGCTTTGAATCTTAGAAACTAATCTATATTGAAGAATTCGTATGTATAGAATGGTTCCTATTCCTAGTGCGTCAGTAGGTGGTGACTTTTAATGTTTTGAGAATGGTGGTTGGTTGTATTTCTAATCCGAGAGTATTTGGAATTGCTATGTTTGTAATTTGGAAGCTTTGATTCTTGAGACTATGCTTCTCATATTTTTTCTTGAGAATTTGCAATTTTTGAAGAAGAGAATTTAGGGAGGGGCTATTTTGGAATTCCATATTCAAAGAGTGTAACTTTTTTAGGGTTTGTTAAAAACGGACAAAGAATATTCTATTGTTAAGAAGAATATTCTGCTAAACTTAACTTTTTTGTCACAATAGGGGTCTAATTGAAAAATTAAATATCGTATAGGAATTTAATTAAAAGAAAAAAAAATATAGGGATCTAATTAAAAATTTGGTGAAACTATATAAAGACTTACAGAGTAATTTAACCTAAATTTAAATATAAAATTGCACAGATTTAATACGAGTAGATTATTATTGGAAAATTTTTGCTTTTTAGAGTTTCAATTTGGGGTGGAGAGGCTTTTTGGAGTATTAGACATAGAAAATAAATAATATTTCTCTAAAAATTGTTATTTTCTCAATTCTTTAGAGTGTTAGGAACCAAGTAATCTTTCAAATTGAAAAAAAAATATATGTGAGGAACAAAAATTAAGATAAAAAATAAAATTAAATCAAATTGTTTTTTAAATTTTTTGAAAATATTAAATCTTAAAGAAAAGATATCTCTATGTATAATTTGTTCTGAAATTAAACTTTAATTATTTTAATTTATAGCCCAAACTTTTACTATATAACAGGTTAATTTCTCATGCATTTTCTATTAACTATGTATTGATATAACATGCTTACATGGATAATTATATTAATGTAATATGTTTGTTTTTATTTTAGGTGATGGTCAAATTCAAAACTTCGTTTGCATATAGATTAATATTATTGAAACTTAGTAAATAAAATGTGTTTGTCTCGGTAATTTTGTTTTGTAACAAAATCAATGAGACTGTAAATAATAGAAAATATAGTCATTTTTAATTTTTATTTTCTTCGTCAGCCATTAACGATTTAATTCCATGTGACACGTTATGTTTAGTCTCTTTAAAGCTTAATGCAAGTGTCACTTAATGTGTAACTAATTAAGCAGCTTCATATGTCATGTCAAATTGGATAGTTAATAGTTGAGTTATGCTAGGTGTACATCAAAATGAGCCATTAAATTAGCCATTAATGTATAATATGCATTAAAATACTAAATACACATTAAAAATGAGTTAAACTACACATGTATTTTGTATTTCAATGCATATTATACACTAGCGGCTGATTTTAGTGCGCAAATAGAATTATTCTTAATGCTTAACGAAGAAGATAAAAAAAAACTAAAGTGTTTAATATCTATTAGGGTGCGTTTGGTAGCTGAGACTGAGATTGAGATTTAGAGACTGCGACTTAGTATTGTATTTGTTGGACGGAAGTGAAACTAAAATTTCAGTCTCAGGAGGGACTGAAAGACTGAGGACTGTGACTGAAATTTTAATAACTTTTTTTTATTCAAATAATCTCACATAATATTAAAATATTAGCCTTTATTCTTTCTTTATTGACTTAATTCGGTTTATATTTTTCGGTATTATCTCTTAATAATTTTAAACCAAACATGATACACGAATTTAATTCAATCTTAGTCTTTCGATCTCAGTCTTAGTCTTTCAGTCTCAATAAGACTAAGATGATAATTAATTTTCTAAAATCCAAAATATTCACTTTAAAATTTTTGAAAATTTTTTTTAAATAAATAAAAAAAATTCGTTTTTTTTACCAAAGTACACATTTCTGGGAATATTTACCAAAATAAAATCTATTAGCAGTACCGGTCCAGACCGGTATTGGGTTATTTTCAATACCGGTCCGGACCGGTACTGGGCCAATTTTTAAAAAAAAATAAAATACACCAGTACCGGTCCTTCTGGGGCGGTACTGGGTTAATATCAATACCGGTTCTTCATGGGGCGCTAATGGTTCAAAATTTAATTTTTTAATTTAATATTAAATATATTTATTTAATTAATAGAAATAATTTATGTAATAAATTACGATTGGAAAATATATTAATAGCAATAAATTTATTAATTTTTGAGAGATAATTTTGCATTGATTCAATTAACATATCATTAGTGTAATAATAATAATAATTCAATCATCAAATTAGTATAATAATATATTAATTGATTCAATTGACATAACATTAATGTAATAATAATAATTCAATCATCTTAAATAAGAAAGTCTTATAATGAATTTTATTTTGGGTAAATATTCTAGAAATGTGTATTTTGGTGAAAAACAAATTTTTTTTATTTATTTAAAAAAAATTTTCTAAATTTTTTGAGTACTAGTTTGAGTATATATTGATAATATTTTATCGCTTAATCACTTGACACTAAGTAGCTTTCATAAGTCAAATTCTTTTGTATTGCAATGCAAGAGTTCAATAACACCTGTATCTGGGCAACCCTGTATCTGCTCCTAACCTCAAAAAAGACTGCAAAACCACAAACCCCATAACCATGTCTTCTTCTTCTTCTCCTCCGATCTTCATATCCACTGAGACCTTATGCTCCATCCTCACCCACAAAACACTCATAGATCACTTCCAATCAAATCTCCCCAAAGCTTCAACCTTTCTCCAAAATCCAACCCGCCACCACTATTCTGTTTCCCCTTCTTCCTCTCTCCTCTTGATGCCATCTTGGTCCTCTTCTCCGTCTTATCTCCCTTACATTGGTGTCAAGCTTGTTACACACTTCCCTCAAAACTCTTCACTCAACTTGCCTGGTGTTCAGGGAAGCTATGTCCTTTTCAGTTCCACCAATGGTCAAACCCTAGCTTCCATGGACTCCACTGAACTCACCCTTTACAGGACCTCTTGTGTCTCTGGCTTGGCTTCCAAGTATTTGGCTAGAGATGATAGTGAGGTTCTTGTCATGGTTGGTGCTGGCGCCATGGCACCCCATTTGATTAGGGCTCATCTTTCAGCCAGACCCAGTTTGAGGAGAGTCTTCATTTGGAATAGGACGGTGGAAAAGGCAAGAACTTTGGCACAGAAACTGAGAGAAAGTGGGGAATTTGAAGAAGGGTTGAGAATTGAGGGTTGTGAGGACTTGGATGAGGTTGTTGGATTTGGGGATATTGTGAGCTGTGCCACTAATTCTGAGGTACCCCTTGTGAGGGGTGAAAAGTTGAAGTTTGGTGCTCATTTGGATTTGGTGGGTTCATTCAAGCCTTCAATGATGGAATGTGATGATGAGGCCATTAGGAGGGGGACTGTGTTTGTGGACAATGAAGCTGCTTTGGTAGAAGCAGGGGAGCTTGTAGGTGCTTTTGAGAGAGGAGTGATTGGAAAAGATGAGATTGCAGGGAATTTGGTGCAACTTATTAGAGGAGACAAAATTGGGAGAACCAATTTGGAGCAAATTACTGTGTTTAAGTCTGTTGGTTCTGCTGTTGTAGATATGCTTGCTGCACAATTGGTGTATGAGACTTATATAAGGGGCTAGGTATAATATTGAGTGTACTTTATGATAATTCAATAAGATATGCACAAGAGATTCATGTGCTTACAGCTTACTCAACTTTTATTGTGTCTCTGATTGGTCATAGTTTCACAACTCAATATGTTCAAGTCTCAAAACCAAATCTGTATGTCAGTACTTTTGATTTATGAACTCTTTAAGTCTTGGCATGATTATACATTAGCAGCATAATGCAATGCATATAATAAGTTTATCTGATTGTATTATGAGTGTTTTCTAATCAACGAGAACATTGTATCATTAGTCTCAGATGGTTAAATAGTTAGCAACAGAAAAAATAAATCTAAAACCAGCATAAAAATTAAAAGTTAAGCATTGTTATGATTTAATTAAGTTACTAATATCACCTGCTAGTGTCTAATGCCTCTTTATAACTTGCATTTGTGCAATTGTGTGTAGTATATAGAGGAAAAGATACTCTAAAGTGAAATAATTTATAAGTGATATATAACACAAGTGATACAAAATTAAAAGGAATGTGACAGTTTTGAAGGTTCATTTTGATGTGTCTGAGTGAATTTTTGTGGCTTCTGGTGACTTCCTGGAAATAGTATATCATAGAGTTGTCTCTCAGCACTGTACTCTGAAGTAGCCTGCACAACAAGTTTAATAATTATGAAGGGGAATACAGACATGTAGCCTTCATTCTAATCAATCACATAAACCATAACAGTTGCCTAATTAGTTAACAAAGGGTGCACTCCTGGATCAAGCAATCTTTGAATGATTTTCTTGCTTAGCGTTGTTGATGAAGCATGATTAATATCCATTTATAACAAATATTTAACAAATAGAAATTTGTTATGAAAAAAGGTTAAAAGAAAATTATGTACCCTTTTCTTAAATGCAAATCTCAACGTTTGAACTTGAGTGCCTGAACAAACCCTTACGTCAAACCCAAGTGAGTCTACACAGATAAGTTGTGCCTCCTGTTATAAATTGCAAGCAAATGTGATTAATTAATAGAAAAAACCTATTAATACCATACTATACTATACCTACTACATATGTTGTGCTGGAACAGAAGATTCTACTAATAGATAATTATTACTTAAACCACATTAACACTATATATTTAGTAGTTTTAGTAGTGTTTTGGGATTACATCAACTTAATTTTTTGGTTTATAGTTCAGTGAGACAAATTGAGTAACTTGTAAATTCATGGGCTAATTTGACGCGTGAGTCGAATTTCAAGGGCCAATTTGAATTTTAACTGTGCTTTTGAGAGAGGAGTGATAGGAAAAGATGAGATTCGAGGGAATTTTTTTTACACAAATTTTTCAATAGGAAAAAGATAATGTATATTCGATTTTTTTAAAATTATACAAATGTATCCTGACGTTATAAAGTACATACAAAGATGCCCTTGATTTTCGAATAAATATATAATAACATTTTTCCGTAAGTTTGATACAGTAAATTGTAAGAATTTCTTTTTCTTATTTTCCTTCCATTTTAGCTCATTTATTTTTTATTGCACTGTTTATTCGTGTGTATTTTATAAACGTGACAGATATATTTATATAATTTTTAAAAATCAAGTACATTTTATTCTTCTATTTCAATGATTACGTTCCATTTTTTACTAAGGAGATAATCTTTAGACACGTTGGTAAATTTTGCCACCCCAATCTGTTTTTTAGTCACAGTGGATAATGATATTTTTTTTTTGGGTAAACATAGGGGCACTAGGCCCAAAACAAAGAACAACTAAGAACAAAACCACTCATGGAGCATAACAACCCCAGCATAATCAACCTCTAACAGGACCCTCATTTCAAAAGGTAGAGAGTCAAGAAACTCGAAGCTAAGTGATCTACTCAGACCTCTCTTGGCTAGAAAGTCTGCCCCTCTATTAGCAAGTCTATGCACATGACTAAACTGCACCTCCCATGATCTCCTCTTCATCAACATAATTAAGAGCATGTAAAATGCCTCTTAACTCTGCAACAATAACACAAGAGTTTGTCAATTTTTCTGAGAATCCAGCAAGTGGATAATGGTAATTAAAAACAATTAAAATACAGCAATTGATGTTCTAACCCAAAATAGATGGGCCGTTAATGGGTTTCATCATGCAAATAGCATTCAGGCCTAACTACAATGAACCAAACCAGTAAATAACTAAATATATATAGTGAAATTATAGAAACCCTAAAATTCCAATCTCGAACCTCCCTGGAAGTTTCAGCTACATGGAGATCCAAGAAGCATGGTTTATCTGCACCTACGGCGGCGAGATCAAGATCCAGGGACGCAACGAGCTCGCCTACTACGTCGGCGGAACAAATAAGCTCGTTTTCGTTGACCGCAGGATTGACTTCGCAGGCATGCTTGCCGATATCTGTGGCTGCTTTGGCCTCGATTACAACGGTTACAACTTCATGTACCAGCTCCCCAACGGCAATTCTCTCGTCTCCGTCACCAACGACAGCGACCTCCACAAGATGATGCTGGAGTTCGATAAACTCTACCGTCTTCACCCTAGACGCTACCCGATAACACTCTTCCTCTTCCCAAACCCTAAGGATGTCAACTTTGGAGATTTGATCCGCTCAATATTATCATTATTTTTATAATGATGGAGGTTTCTTGTATGAGGAAAGAATATTCTCCTCATCAAAGACTGAGGACCAGGATTGGTTTTGATAATTTCATCATTTGAGGGGCTGATATGTAAATATTTACTTTGAAAGTTAATGATAGTGATTAATGAGCGGTCTCATTAGTTGTGTAATCTGCCATTAGCCCATTATTATGTTTTTATGGGGCCGAGTGGATGGTTGTTGGGCTGGCTAAAGGATGTTGGATCCAAAAACATATATATATATACAAAATTGAAACAAATTAAATGCAGCGTGGCCCAAGTGGTGTGCATCAAAGTAGTTGAATCGTAATTTAAGAATCGAATCGCAAAGCCAAATTTTGAATCGTAAATCATGAATCGTATCAAATCGTAAGATTCATAAAACATAATATAATATTATAATATACATATAATATCATTAAAAAAAATAACATTTAATCTAAAAATTCAAAAAATCATCAAATATAAAGAAAGCAAATAACCAAATATGGAAAGTTTTATTAATAATTTAATATTAATTTTTCTTTCCAACTTTGAAATAATTAAAATGCCCAATTTGGTACTTTTTTATTATTATTATTATTGTTGTTATTGTTGTTGTTTGCATTATTTATTATTATTATTTGTTTGTCATTGGACTGGTCCACTAACAGACCAACCCGAGCCTACCACTAGATACCCATATCATCCCTCCAACCCTATCACTAATTCCTTTGAGATTATCATCTGCCCCTTCTGCCGCATTGGTGTTGTTCCCTCCTCTTCAAAGATATGATCATAAGCTATATTGAAGATTATCTGAAAGTTCACTTATTTACTGAAAGCACATGAAAGGAGCTAGTTTGTTTTTGTTGTTTCATTTCCTCCTCTGTTGTTTCATTTCCACGGTGCTAATCTTGTTTCAAGATGGATAAGGATATAGATAAAGAATGGGGATTGGTGCATGGTTTCCATTGAACTATTGAAGCAACTCGAAGGAAACCACTGATCTTCATCTCTAAACGCCATTGTTGATGCCAATGGTCTTCTTCTACTTCTTTCTTGAATCGTAACTCCATACGATTCCAACACCTATCCGATTCACGTCACTGATTTGAATCGCTAGCCCTCTAACTCGTATCGAATCGTACGATTCACGATTCGAAATCGTGCGATTCGACTACCTTGGTGAGCATTGCTCCCACTAAGTGCTGCATGTTGAAGGACAGTGGATCGAATCCCTCTGCGCTTAAATGAAGAAAAATGGGTGTGTGTGTGTAGTGTGTGTCCGTTTTTTATTCAACTCTGCTTGGTAGTACATTTGATTTATGCATGATTACACATTAGCAGAATAATCCAATGCATATAATAAGTTTTCTGATTAGATTATGAATGTTTTCTAATCAAGGAGAACATTATTATGATCTAATTAAGTTACTAATATCACCTGCTCATGTCTAATGCCTCTTTTTAACTTGTATTCTAATTACAAATAAGAATGAGCATAAGAAGAAAAAATGTGATAAAAAAAAAAAAAAGAATCAGCACAGGAATGCAATTACTTTTAATTATAATTTAATGCAACAAAAGATGGTGGGCTCATACATGACACATGCCTACTTTTCCTTTTTCTTTTATCTCTATGCACTGCCATTGACGAATGACATACAACACAAGTGAATAAATGATACGAAATTAAAAGGAATGTGACATTTTTGAAGGTTTTAGCATTCATTTTGATGTGTCTGGGTCAATTTTTGTGGCTTCTGGTGACTTCCTGGAAATAGTATATCATTGAGCTGTCTCTCAGCACTGTACTCTGAAGTAGCCTGCATAAAAAGTTTAATAATTATGAAGGGGAATACAGACATGTAGCCTTCATTCTAATCAATCACATAAACCCATAACAGTTTCCTAATTAGTTACCAAAGGGTGCACTGGATCAAGCAATCTTTGAATGATTTTCTTGCTTAGCGATGTTGATTAAGCATGATTAATATCCATTTATAACGAATATTAAAGAAATAGAGATTTGTTATGAAAAAAGGATAAAATTTTATGTACCCTTTTCTTAAATGCAAATCTCAACGTTTGAACTTGAGTGCCTGAACAAACCCTTACGTCAAACCCAAGTGAGTCTACACAGATAAGTTGTGCCTCC
>JASCZI010271895.1:71721-91313 GCA_036250425.1 Stylosanthes scabra
CGATTTTTCCAATTGATCACGTGGTTCATGAATATCGATGACCAAGCCATCCAAAGATGGAAGACTGAACTCAAAGAAGGCACAAGATGTAGAATACAAGTAGCTGAAATTGGTAAGAGTTGGGGCTGCAACCACAATCTTACATTTGAAGCGGTTGCACATGAGACTCAAGTTTTTGAGTTTGGGAGCAGATATAACAAAATCCTTAGGGTTCAAATCAGACTTAAAGGACATTTCACCTAAGTGCAAATTCTTCAAATTGACACAAGTAGCAAATGGGTTGAGACAGTCAATTCCTGTATAACACAAAGTGAAGCTGTTTAGATGCAAGGTCGTCAATGTTGTAAAACCAAAGAGTTCCGTCAAGCTTGAAAATGGATTTGTAAAATCCGCTGCTGCAGGATACATCGAGAAGTGTTCCAGGTGCAATGTCTCCAATGATTTGCAGCCAACGGGGGACCAGACGTTTGTAGGATTGCAATCTTTTAACTCAAGCCGTTTCAAAGACTGACAAGTAAATAGAGGCAAAGGGATTTCAACAGGCGGGCTGCCAGAGCTTTTAGCCCGAAGATTGATTCTGATTTCTTCAACACCATGATACGTTGCATATTCAACTACCTTGTTCAACAGATATTGATCCGTTGCATAATCCACCCCGAAGCGATAGTAAATAAGAACCTTGACCTGAGAAGCATCACGATGTGATAGAACCCACAATACAAATTTCTTGAAATCAACCAACCGATTGAATGACTTGCTGCTGAAGTTCAAGCAGGGAACTGAAGCCCAAATATACCTCCACCTTTTAGATAAAACACATGTTCGAATCGCATCCTTCGTTTCCATAAACGACAAAATATGATGGATAAGGCAATCCGGCAAGTCACCAAGTCTGTCCTGGCCTTCAGCCACTTCATAGCTGTCAACATTTTCAGCAACCAGAATAGTTCTCTTAGCTTTCTTCAAAGCAGGACCAGATTCTTGAAATTCAGCTTCTGGCATTCCAGCTTCGTCTTCCCAGCACAACATCAAATTGCACTGGTCAAAGCCCTGAGTCATATTCCCATCAAATTATTGCTCTCCAAGTTTGAAACACTCCAGTGACTAGCTTACTGGTTTAGCAGTGGCGTAGATTAGCTACAGTACCAATTTATCAGTAATCTGATAACATGAAAAACAAAAAAGAACAAAACAAAAAAGAGTTAAAAGTGAAAATCCAGCATTTTAATATAACAAATGTTATCCATACTAAGCAGCAATCCAGTGATTAGCTTAGTGGTTTAGCAGTAGTGCTACTCTATCTATAAGAACAAGAAGGAAAGGAAAAACATAAAAAATAAAGAATCTTATCTATACCTAAAATACATAGAATGCAAAATTCCATTGAACAATCATGAAATTGAAGTGAAAATCAAGAAAAAGTACCTTCTCTACAGCTTCTAACAATTGAAACATGAAAACACAGGGCATAAATTCACAGAGCATAATTCACTCTCGCGAGAGAAATTACCCCCTTTTGAAACCTTCTCCCCAAATCAATTCCTCACAAACAAACAGAACCCCAACAAAATTGAAACAAAGAAACCCCAAATTCATGTGAAAGCAAAACCCCCCATAAAAAACCAAAATACAAAACCAGTCACTAACCGAATTTGTGATAGAAAGGAACAATCAAGAACGAAACTTTACTGTTTGCCATAGTTGAAAAAGTCACAGAAAAGCACAACCGAACAACACAGTGGAAAATTAAAAAAAGAATAAAGAATAAAATAAAATAAAATTAATGGGGGCAGTTGAAAAAGGAAGTGACTTTTGCACCTGGGTGAGGTCCTTGGAAGGAAGAAGAAGAAGGAGAAGAAGATGATGATCACGTTGATGATGGGCACGCGCGTTGACAGGGTTGGGTTTTTTTTTCCCTTCTCTTCTGGGGAGAGAGATTTATCTTTTTAATATGATATGATTTCTTATTATAATATCATATCTTTGTTTTTTTACTTTTTTTTGTTTTATTGTAATTTGATACTTTTTATCGTGAGTCGTAAATAATATTAATATAATTATTAATCTACTTTTTTATTTATTAAATAATAAAAAAAGATAAAAAAATAAATTTAATTTGGATAATAAATATTTAAATTTATTTTATGAATATTATATATAATAAAAATATGTAAATTATATAAATAATATTAATGTAATTATATTTAATTGAAATGAAGTGGGAGAGTTTGTTACTGCACAACTTGAAATCTTGAATAGTTTAATTGCCACTGTTTGGTAGCACGCAATGGCTGCGAAAAAAGTGACCTTCTTTTTCGTTTTTTTCCTCCTTCTCTCTCTCTCAATAATGTTTTTGTTTTTTCCTCCGATAAAATCAGGGATTTGAGTTCATATTTAATAAATTAGTGAAATATTGTTCCTATCAATAATGCTTAGAATTGATGGCAAATGGAGGTACTCGTAGAAAATTCCAATACAGAGGATTCGGATTTGAGTTTAGAAGACGACGTTAGTGCTACTTTAATGATCAATGGATTAGAGAGAATAATCAATTAGCGGAATGAAAAGTGATAACATAGAAAGAAAATTCAATATACCCAAAAGTAAATGTATTTGACTATTTGTACATTGTTGTGTTTGAATATATTAAAGAATTAAGAGTAAAATTGTACTACTTTTAATTTGGAGGAGAAGAGTAATAAATCACTCAACAATTCATTCTTTAATAATAGTGACAAAAATTTAAGATCACTTAATAGTTAATCCCCATGGTTTAGACTTCAGTGTGATATTTCATAAGAATAAAGAGTCTCTCATCTCACAATGACACTCCTTTATTATTTATTTACCGTTATTTCACTAATTAACATATTTGTTCCAATATCATCATAAACCCCTAAACAGCCTAGCAAGACAGGAGATATTACATCAAGGTTAGGGACTAATATTAGAGATGAAGAATGGCTTCAAAAGTAGTTGAGAGCAAAGTGTGGCCTACAACTACAAGGGGTTTTGATGTTAAGTATGATAAGTATATCTATCTTGTCTTGTTAATGCTACCTATAAAGGGGGTATATTTTGGTAACTATTTCCTTAATTTTTGTTTAATTTAATTTTAAGGCTTAACATAGGAAGATTAGAAAACATAAATCTAACTCAATTTTGAGGAGAATAATGATACTTTAAACAAACCTAACTTAATTTTAAAGGCAACTTAAAGAGTGAAACTTTTTTTTTTGGTCAAGAGTTACAAAGATTACTTTATACACCTCCTCAGGCTGATGAGGAGCAGCAAATTTGACAAAACCACTACCCTAAGGAATTTTTAGGCAATAAAACTTTATAATTACAGCATGACAAATAATTATAAATGACATGTATAAAAGCATAATTACAGCCTAATATTCCTAACTCTGAATAAATTCAGGTGAGTAGAATTAATTCTAAGAGGGTAAAATTGATTCTGATTATGTAACATAACGGAATTGCACAACATAGAATTGATTCAATCAAAATCACATTTCTAACAATAATCAATTATGATAGATTAACTCTACCTAGAATCCACTTTACAAAAATAGAACCAAACAGTCGAAACACTAACAAAGTTGATGTAAAGATCAATTAAGAATTATAAATGACACAGCAAGCACAAAAAAGTGAAGTATATGAATAAAGGATCAAACTGGGCGTTGATAGTCAAAAACCAATTTATAGAAAATATTGTAAGTAATCCAAAACTTTGTTCTGATGATTAACTAGTCGCCATAAACAAAAATCAAGTTTCTTCAAATATAACGTCATACAAGAATCTAAAATAGCTGCTTGGGCAGCTAAACATCACAGCTCCTCAGCGGTACTGCAAAAAAACAGAGAAATTTATAATGACAATCAGTATAAAGATAATGGATTAATGATATAGAGAAAACTTCACTTTGGATTACTTAAGCTAAAAATTGGGAGAAGAATATTCAAAAGTTCCTTACCTTAATGAAGCCGATTTCCTTGGCATTGCTGCGGAAGCACTGCCTGCAGCACATGAGGCCATACTTCCTTATCAATCCGTGTGGGTTGCCACACACGCGACTGGAAGAAGGGGAGAACAGGAAATCACAAACAATATCAGCCATTATTGACAAAAACAAAATGAATAAAAAAAATACAATATAGCAAATACACCGAACCAACTTGAGTTCAATTAGCACCAATTTTCAGAATATCTAATGTATAATAGTTTAGAATTCATGTGTTCATTCCATATTGAAAGAAAAGCCAAAACTAAAACAGAATCGGTAGGGCCTCATACAAGCTAAAATTTCCTTCTAGTAGACTAAGCATCAATTAGGAATGAAAGGACTACAACGTAAATAATAGCTCACACATGATTTAATACAAAGGGGTGCTTGCAAGTTTTGAACCCTTCCTTATATTGTCTTCACTTATAAAACTTAGTCACAGACACGATGAATGAAAGGAAAGCAAAGCTAACATCTAAACTCGTAGGGGGCAAACAAGTACATATTTCAAAACTCAAAATTCCTTGATAATCCTCACAATGTTGAGTATGGATAGCAATTCAAGATCAAAACACAAGCAGTCAACTGTAAAAAAAACCATGATAAACCCAACTACACTAACAATCAAGCATCCTACTACACGAAAAATATATATATGCATGTTCAACATGACACTATGGTTAAAATTTAAAATGATAAGGCTAAGTTATATACCAAGTACGAGAACCAGGACCATAGTTCTTTGGGTGAGAGTTCCAAACGTTGGAGTGTCCCATGATGTTTCTGCACAAACATAATCAAATGCACACAAAAATAAGCATCACACAAACAGATTCATCGAAAAAATTCACGAATATGAGCACAACATAAGATACAAAATATCATAAGGATTAACGAAACATTTCTTAATGAACTAATCATTCATGAACCTAACTCTAATTAGGGGTTACATAATTCAGCTAAGAGTTTAAGTAGAAACTTCAAGTTATAAGATAATCTCAAAGGTCACAACGAGAACGATGTAACTATTTAAAAAAAAAAAAAAAGGAACGAAATTACAAAGCATGAAATAGAACACATTCAATTCAAGATTAAGATAAATGGTAATGATTCAATTCAAGAGGTAATGCGAAAGAATAGAAACCATAAATCTTCCGATCTAAATCACTGAAACAAAAATTGAAGAGAAAGTGTTAAAATTGATTTACCTGAGAAGAAGACGAGGGAAGCGGCTGGCAGAGAGAGTAGTTGCAGTTGTGCGAGTGAAAACCCTAGCAGTCGCGTGTGTTAACATGCATTTATATATACGGTTTTTTTTTTCTTTTTGGTATTTATATATACGTTTTTTAATTGGTGCCTAAATTTTTTTTTTGGTATTAATTGGGCCTAGGCCCCGTTGTTTCACAAAAACATATTACCTTTTTATTTCTCTCGAGTGACAAAAATGATGGCATCATTTTCTCTTACGATTAAAGAAAAAAAAAATCTCTTAGCATAAACAGATGTCGGAACTACAAAAATTCCCTAAAAATTTTTGGTGACTAAATAAAAACAAGGCCAACTAACTCTTCATAGAAGAAGAGCACCGCGATTCGGGGAATTCCACACCACAGAGCGCATATCAGGCAAGGGTCTAGAGACTCAACATATTCCATATTAGACTCCAAAACATGCTTGGCTAAGTAATCAGCAGCCCTGTTTACGGTTCGTTAGATCATAATTACTTCGATATTTCAATTTTAAAGAAGAATCTCATGAATCTTGACAATTAAATCCGTATCAACGGCGTAATTCGGATAAAATTTCCTAAAAAATTGGATGGTACACTTCTTTTGTGCAATTTCTTTTTCTTGGTATTATTTTTTTTTGGGAGAGTATCCTAGGTCCGGCAGACCCAGACTAATCCCTTACGCCATATCGAGTGCCTCTATCGGGGGGTTTGACGTGGCCACATTCCCTTTTGTCCAGCGTTAATAAATCATTGGCATTGGTCATTCAGTTTTTATTTTCAACTCGTAGGCCCAAGTTCTAACAGAAACAAAAATGGCTTCAGGCCCACCTTGCAGAATGGTGGGTTGGATTTTTACTTAGCAATCTCACAATTATTTTACGGGTAATGCAAGTTATGTGATTACTGTATTTGCCAAAAAAAAAAAGAAAGAATCACTCGTCGTCAATTTGCTTTCAATTTCAATGTGTTTTAGCGCTAATAAGAATTGCCTCAAGGGTTAATACAAAAAAAAAACTCTCAAAAGTCAAAAATCAATGATCCGAATTCGAGATCAGGCATTTGCATTTAAGACTATAAACCTAATTTAAATGATGGGGTAAAAGATACTTTTTGTCTCTGAAATTTGCAAAAAGTTTCAATTTTACCCCAAAATTTCAATTTGATTCAATTTTACTCCTGAAGTTTTCGAACTGCATTAATTCTACCCCTGGTTTGATTCTCCGTTAAAATTCTAAAACTGACGTTAGTGACCTGGATAACAAATGCTGATTGGGAAATAAAAATCATTTTCATTTATTTTTTTAATGAACATTATAATTATAATCATTATTAAAAAATTAAAAAAAACAAAAAATAAAAAAGAAAGGTATGATGAACCCTAAATCCCCTTTCTGCCGTGGTCAACCCTAACGTGGACGAGAGAATATGTTGATGGAAGCTTCTCCTTGTGGGTTCAAATGGGTCATAGTGTGGGGGTTAAGTTAAAAGGTTAATTTCGAATTTTCACAAAGAATGTTGGCATTCTTGTCATTTTACCACATTTAAAGCCACATCACATACGTTATTTGCCATGTCAGTAACATCAGTTACTCATTTTAACGGAGAATGAAGTCAAGGGTAACATTGATACAATTCGCAAATTTCGAAGGTACAATTGAATCAAATTGAATCTTAAGGGTAGAATTAAATTTTTTTACAAATTTCAGGGACAAAAAGTATATTAAACTCTAAATAATGACTTTCTAAGTATTATAAAAGTGCATTCGGACCCAAAACTCGATATGACAGAGACACTAAAAATTAGTATTTGTGTATAGTATTTGTATATATAAAAATATAACTAAAATTTTATGTAAAAAATATTTTTTTATCAATAAAGTGTAATCCGTCACTAATCAAATGTGAACAAATGAAAATTCTCTCAAGGAGCCAAGGTCCTTTTTTTTTTCATTGTCATTATCATCATAAATATACTCTTTACAATTTCATACTTATTCGTGAAATCTTCTTATGCAATTTTTTTCTTTATTTTTGGTTGGGTTTGCAATTCTAAAGATTCCACTTGTTTTGAAATACCAGATAAAAGGTTAAATCATGAACGAATAGAATCTCATCAACATCGTTTTCAAAATGGATTTAATAGGGATCTTCCATTGAGAAGACCCTTAAAGTGTGTTTGATGAAATGCTTCAATCAGATCTTGTAATTGGAGTGATAAGGCGGTTGAAGGCACAAGGTTTAATAGAAATGACATGAAAATCAAAATTCTTTCATGAATTGAAGGCGCAAGGTTTGGTTCCTAATGATGTGACCTATACAATAATCGATAGGTATTCTTTGTAAGGATGAGAAACTAGATGAAGCCTCCTAGTCATTTGAAGAATTGGGTCAACAATTTCATTTAGGTTCCATTGCTGGCCTTCAACTCCAATGATAAGCATAAATAGAGGAGAACAAATTGTTTTAGCACAATATTATTTACATTCTTAACTTTTGTTATCTCAATTGAAATTAGAATCAAGAGCATGTTAATATGCAATGAATATTAATGTTAAAGTTTTCCGAGATAGTTGCCGAATTCTTTTTTTTTTTTCTTGGTTAAGATTGTTAAAGTTTTATGAGGAAAAGCTTGTTTTTATATCAAATTTCAATAGGTATATGAAAATAATATTTTTTTGTTAAGAAGTATTTTATTTTAATATTAGCTAGCTATACATGTGTCTGCTACAACAATAAATTACCAAGAAGAAAACTCGATGCTTCACATTTTGCATTATAGATGTGCTTTATGATGTGCACTTGAGCAGCATTTTCTATGCTTTGATAAGTTACTAAAAATAAATCTATCTATATACTCCTTGTATATATTTTATATTTTTTTTAGAAAGTCTCGATAGACAATATTAGAGAGACAATAGAAAATCAATATTATTTTTTTTTATTTTCTCTTTTTTCTTTTATCACCTATTATTTCTTTAATTACACTTATTGACTCCTTATTGATCTCCTAACGTTGGTTCCGTAGCAATTTTTTTTTTCTAATATAAGGATCAAATCACCAACTAATGTATATATTTTTTATTTCATAAATTCTGCATAATTATAATAATAAAATATGCTCTAAATGAAGCGAAATTATAGCTAATTTAAATAGAAATTTGTTCTATATAAGTAAACAAAATCTGCAATAATGTATGTTTTTTTTTCATAAATTCTGATAAGTATAATAAAAATCTGCACTAAATCAAGCGGAGTTATGTTAATTCATATAGAAATATGCTCAATATAAGCAATTAAAATCCATTTATAACAGATTTTTGATTCAATTATACACGAAAAAGAAGAGGAGAAATAGTACATTCGAATTGAGAAACACGTACGTTTTGAGCTTAACAAAAAGTATATATAGTGCATGCACCTCCAACAACAATATATTGAAAATTGTTTGTTAAGAAACAAATTAAAGTTAATTAATCGTAAACAATAATAAATCATCACCCATGCCCATGAAAACCTTTTTCATTATCTTTTGCCAATTTGAAGTCACGAGAAACTTACACACATGGTCATATATAGATGGATATACATTATCAATTAAACTGTGGAAGACAAAAGTTTATGGTTGAATAAAAAAGGTATGTAAATGCAAATGCACGTAATATAGTGTACGTTATCCATTTATATATACGACCAATTATGAAAACACACAATTATATTACCACAATGTCGTCTTCATCACCACAACTTTCTTCAAGAAATGTCTAAAAGTAACTAGAATGAAGCACTTCTATCTTAGCCTGCATAAAGTTGCAGCATGTATTGTATGGATAATAATAGTACCCATTTATATTATTTCTGTAATAATAATAATAATAATAATAATAATAATAATAATAATAAATTTAAAATTAAATTAAAAAGATTAATTAAAAATAAATATCTAAAAAATAATTCTAGACATACACATATTTTTTCAACCAAGTTGTTACTATTCACTAAAAACGAATAGAAATTTATATGTACAACGAATATGTTTTTACTGTTGACATGAACAAATTTTAAAACCTATTTGTTTGCTTTTAAATTTTCTACTCGTTCTAGTAGTAAAATTTTGTTCATGCGCGTGAGGTGAGAGTGGGCAAAATTCACTTGGTTTGACTTAGTTGGAGGAAAGAGGTATACATATAGCATGATTGAGATCTAAATATATAATAATTAAAATAAATTTATATTCCATAGAAAATAAACTTTTAATTCAGAATATTGGAAATACATATACTTTTTTGTTTTACAACTCAATAATACAATAGATAACTAGTATAAAATATTTAATATAAACTACAGTAGAACATGATTTATTAAAATTCAATTCATACATATTTTGAAAAATATAATAATTATTTCCATTTAATTTACTAATAATTTTCATATTTTTAGACATATGGATAAAAAAATAATATTATAAAGTATATATAATCTAATATCTTATGTCTTATAAGTATATATTCACTAATTTTTATTTGCTGGCTAATTTTTAAAATTTATGTATTTATTAGGATGGCTAGCTTCTGCTCTCATCTAGATCTAGGGGTGGTTTATTTAACTTCTTTATTTATTTTCTTTGACTACATGAAATAAAAAAAATTGTAAATGCTTGGCAGGCCATGTTCTGCTCTCGCAAAGAGAGGAGCAGCCGAGAGGCCTTGTTTATTAAAATAGAATATATAAAGGCCATACATAAGTCTTATCACTTAAATTTTTTATGAGGTTTTATATGGTAATTAGATTTAATTTTAATCTTATTTTTTATAGATAGTTATTAATTTTAATCTTATTTAAACTTTGTCAAAGCATAGTTCTGGTTCATGTGGTTATCAAACTATGATTTAGTTTATTATTACAGTTAAACCTAGTTTATAATATAAGATAGAGGATTATTGCTACATATATATTAGGATTAAGTTCTGTTTATTAAAATCAAATTTGTTATTATTATCTATTCGTTTATATTTTTTAATCTAGAATATTATACTGTCATTAGATTATATATTTCTATCATTAATAAAACTCTTTTTTTTTATACGTTCATTTTCATTTTGTTAACAATATAGGCTATTTATTTTTTCCTAAAAATTAAATAGCATTGATTTTTCAGGTACTATATATGGCCAAACAGTACTCTTGGATCCAGGCTTCAATGGAGAATGGAATTCAATTTCATTCTTGATGGATATTAATAAAGTAAAGATAGATAATAGAAATGAAAATAAAATAGTTAGGTTGGGAGTAATAATATCACATAATTAAGATACTTAAATAAAAACCAAACCATGATTTGAAAATTCATTTGAAATCCTTGTTTCTCTCTTTCTCAAATGAATATAGAACTCCCCCACTCCCACAAAAGATTTATATATAGGTATAAATATAATAAATATAAAATCTTGTATGTGTGGTTTAACAATCACTTAACTTTAGGTTTTATTTAGTAGTCAAAATCAAATCAAATATTAATATATAATATTAGAAATACAGAGGCTTTAAAAATTATATTTGGAGTTAAAAACAAGTAGAAATAAAATGTATTACGATACAATTTTTTGTCATTTCTAAAAGAAATGGAAATGGATTCATCACTTTAATTCTCTGTTTACTTTCTGTCCTAATAGATATCAAAATCAAACGTAGACTAAAACTATAAGTTATCATATAATTTATTATAATAATCATAGTTAAACATCATGACAGTCCCAATGTCATATTAAGGACCATGTGCTATATGGATACCTCATTTATTATATATATCCACAGTTTCTTATTCAAAATTATATAAAAATATACAAAAGAACAGAGTAATTAGATTTTTTTTATAAAAAAAAAAAAAAAACGAGAAGGAGATGTTATGAAAAATAAATAAATAAAGAGAAATAAATTACATAATATATATATGTTAGGAAGACTTTAAGTAAATAAATATAGGGAATGCTAGATAATGCTAAGCTATATTGTTTAGCAATAAATAAATAAATTATACAACACGGAATGAAGTTGTTAGTTATTATTTTAATTTTTTATTTTATACAAGAGAATGCTAATAGGAGACAGCAACTAAATTTTTTTTATATAAGGCAATAACTTAATTAATATCCATAATTTTGGTTAAAATTTCTCTAGCATTTCATTATATAAAATATTAATATATATATATATATAATAACATATTTCATACATATTGAGAAGGCTTTCAAATAGTATATTTTAAAAAAACTGGTATTTCAATAATTTTAGCAATATAGTAAACTTAATTAAAAATAATATAACACCGATATTTTTGAAACAGTACAAAATTTTTCTATGTATTATTAAGTTTCCGTATCTTATTATAAGACACAAGATTTAAATTGCTCTTGCATATAGTTGACTTGTGGAATCTGACACTAATTCGAATTTAAATAAAACTTCTCATTTTCCTAGTTTCTTGCTTCTTTCATCATCACCATTTTCTTACTCAATATTCAAGAATTCAATATCTATTGAACAAATCATCACCCGGTTTTACGTGACTTCCCCCACCATATCATTTAACCATTGGCAGATATATCCCTATATATATATGTGTGTATAATAAGTTGATAGCTATATCTACTTCTTCTTCTTCTCTCCAAATTAAACCATCACAACATGGTGACAATTAAATTTTCTCAATTTTGGCTTGTTGCCCTTTTCTCTATCATCTATGTTAATGGTGTTCTTCTTCCTCATGTTGAAGCCACTCACCATGTTTTTAGAAACCTTCAAAGTCTAACTACTTCTCATAATGATTCCTCTCATCAACCTTACAGAACAGCTTATCACTTCCAACCTCCCAAGAATTGGATAAATGGTATGCAAATGCAATAATATATATATATATTTGCTTCAATTTCTTTTTTTTTTTGTTGGAAACATTTTTTTTTATATATTAACGATTTGTTCCTTTAATAATTTACTTATTGTTTGTTTTGATGATTTAATAACATGTGATGCCTAAAATGGATGCTTTTGGTGGTGTTTATTTGGACTTGAAGATCCTAATGGTTAGTTATTATCTTCAATTCCCTCTTTCTTAACCCTCCTTGCTTAATTACACTGCTTTTTATTTGCGGTTTATTTCCTGAATAATTACAATGATATATAAATGGTTACTTACTTACTTATTATTTCTTAATGCTTAATTAATCCCACAATATAAGATGAACTATTTTTTTTTAAATGACAAACAATATGGATACTATATATTTTTTAAGAGAAAGATGTGTATAAAGATGCATATGCATATGTACTTTAATTTACACATCTTTATCACATCATTCTTAATTCTCTCAATACATACACTACATGTTACTATGACTACGGTAAGGAAAAATTAAATATATGTAAACATTAAAATTATCGTACGCCTTATAATAATAATATTTACTTTAAGATTTTAAATTTTAGCTATCTTAATTCTTAACTGCTGTAGTATTGTTTTTAATAAATCGTCACCTTAATAATATAAATTTTCTTTTTATCAATAAATTGAGTTGGGTATTGTATATAAACAAACCGGCGGCATATATAAATCTTTATAAAATATTATATCTCTATCACAATGTCACCTTCAAGCAAGTATTTCTTAGTATATATATGTTCAGAAGAAATAATAGTATTTCAGCATTTATATGAACTTTGGTCAAACTGGTTGAAATGTGAATGTCCAAATTTATTTAGGATTCAAATATTGATAACAATAATTGAGAAATTTATTTAAGAGAGGTTAGATAATGACAATATTTAATTTCCAAAAGTTTGATCAACATAGAGGGGGCAAACCAAAAATATAGTAAATCACAACATTCATGACATTAAGATATTATTTGGCATATTCATGCGGTAGGGACAAATTTGGAATTAAAAAAATTCAGTATCTGTTTTGAAGTTTCTTCTTCCAATCGGTCGGCATTTAATAATTTTTTGTTGTTATAAATATTATGCATGAGGATATATGATAGTTTAAAATAGAATTCAGTAGTTAATGTGTCTTTTCCTATATTCTTCTTTTTGGTGGAAAAATCTATTTTTAAGAATATAATATTATTGTCAATAAAATATAGTGAAAATATTATAGCGTGGTTTAATATAAAATCTAAATGTAAAATGTATATACAATAGAAGTTTTCGTCTATCTTAAAAGTCTTATATATACTACCTACCTCTAATTGAAAATAACGTTTAAGTTAGAGGTTTTATACTGTGGTAAATTATTATTTATTAGATAAAACTTAGTCAATAAGAGAAATAATATATTAATAAGTAACGCTAAATATTACATTTTATGAAACCCTTTATCATTACAGCCATAATTTTAACTAAAATTTCTGCTGGGAAAAGTTGAAAGGGGGATATTATATTATATATTTTTGCTATTAATTATATAACCACTACTACTTAGCCTTATTATAGATATATTTACTTTTCTAATTATGTAATTTATATAAAACATACTATTTATATATAAAAAGAAGCCATTATATATTAAAATCAATCATTATATATTTATGTATAAACTTTAATAAATAAATAAATATATATATATATATATTTTGTTTAAGTCATTTTTAATATATATTTTACATATAGAAGTAAGATATTAATTTCCAAAATTTCTCTTGTTTTATATATATATATATATTTTTTTTGCTAATGAACATTTCTCTTTATCTGCATATATTATGCAGGACCTATGGTATACAAAGGATACTACCATCTATTTTACCAATACAACCCTAAAGGGGCAGTTTGGGGAAACATTGTATGGGCCCACTCTGTATCAAAGGATCTCGTTAATTGGACCCCACTTGATATTGCCATCTATCCATCTCAGCCATCCGATATAAATGGTTGTTGGTCAGGATCAGCTACAATTCTCCCTAGGGACAAACCCGTCATTTTGTACACCGGAATTAATCAAAACAATCAACAAGTTCAAAACTTGGCCTACCCCAAAGACTTATCTGACCCATTCCTTAAAGAATGGTTGAAATCCCCAAAAAACCCTTTAATGGCACCAACTGTTGCTAACCAGATCAATGCAAGTTCATTTAGGGACCCCACCACAGCATGGCTAGGAAAAGATGGGCATTGGAGGGTATTAGTTGGAAACAAGAGGGACAAAACCGGAAAAGCACTTTTATACAGGAGCAGAGATTTTGTTAATTGGGTTAAAGCCAAACACCCTTTACATTCATCTAAAGTAACCGGAATGTGGGAATGCCCTGATTTTTACCCTGTTTTGAAGAAGGGCATTTCGGGAATTGACACTTCTGTGGATGGTGACAATGTTAGGCATGTGCTTAAGGCTAGTTTGGATGATTATAAACATGATTGCTACTTGATTGGTAGCTATAATGCTAGCAAGGATATCTTTATCCCTGATAAGGATTTTGATAAGAATATTGAAAACGTGTTAAGGTATGATTATGGGAAATATTATGCATCTAAAACTTTCTTTGATTATGGGAATAAGAGAAGGGTGTTGCTTGGTTGGGTCAACGAATCATCAAGTGTTGCTGATGATATCAAGAAAGGATGGTCTGGAATCCATGTGAGTTGCTTTCAATTTCTCTCTAATTTAATTAATTTCAATTAGAATAGTTGATTATTGAAATTTCTATTAATTAAATATTTGGCTAGGTTATATAATTCGGTACGGACTTATAATATATGGTTTAATATTTCACGTGACAGCTAAGAGTCAAACCATGAGTATTATAGATCTAGCTCCACAAACTAAACGATAATAGTAAATTACTTAGTTAGACTTCTGTCCAATAATCAAGGTCAGCAACATTATATTAGTTTATTTCTATTTGTTTAAGTATATTGTCCTCCTCGAAACGAGATTAGTTATATATTTATAAAAAATATATAAATTATATCTTGTAAAATATATATAAAAAAATTAATCAAGAATTCTACTTCTTATTTCTAGATAAATAATTTCTTTTATTTATAAAAATATCATGTACAATATATATAATTTGAAAAAAAAAAAAACTCCATGTATACTAAAATTAGCCATCAAATTAATTATTATATATGCACACATTTTTTCAATAGTTAGTGTTAAAATAGTTAAACCTGCAATAAATGAATAATAAAATTATTTACAAAAGTGTAATATTTATAATGGTGGTTGATTGGTATATAATTTTCACTATTTTTTTAGTAAATATATATTTTGTCTGTTTTAGAAATTTACAAAATATAAGTAGAGTTTGATAAAATTTGAGGAAGATATTGAGTATAAAACAAGTTTCAATAATAAGCATTTTCACATGTATGTATTTGCAGGCAATACCAAGGGCTATATGGCTTCATGAGTCAGGTAAGCAATTAGTGCAGTGGCCAGTGGTAGAAATTGAGAAGCTAAGAGAAAACCCAGTCAACTGGCACACCAAAGTGCTCAAAGGTGGTCAACTCCTTCAAGTTAATGGCATCACAGCAGTACAGGTGAATTATATGTACATAGTTTCAGCATTTCAGATTATAATAATCCATTCATCTTATAAATGAAATCAACGGCTAAGATCAATAGATTATCTACGCCGTGGCATACCTGAAATATTCCCTATAGTTTTATTCTCTTTCTATTTTTCAGTCCATCATTGGAGTATCTGCCATTGAATATTCTAACTAATTATGTGTGTTTTGCAGGTTGACGTTGAAATTTCATTTGAGGTAAACAAGTTGGATAATGCTGAAATATTGAACTCTTGGGTAGACCCCCAAATTCTGTGTAGTCAGAAGGATTCAGCTGTTAGAAGTGGATTGGGACCCTTTGGCCTATTAGCTTTAGCTTCAAAGGGATTGCAAGAGTATACTTCGGTGTTCTTCAGAATATTCAAATACCAAAACAAAAATTTGGTACTATTTTGCAGTGATCAAAGCAGGTTTGTAAATAATCTAATCATATAATTTACCATAGTTTTACAAAAATAACTTCTATTAAATCTGTACCATTAATGTATTTTAGTGCATCAAACACTAAGTTCAATTGAGTCCATTTATATATTTCCCATATGAATCACTCTGATATGCAAAATCATTGCTTTGATAGGTCTTCCTTGAACAAAGATAATGATCTCACCACTTATGGAACTTTTGTGGATGTGGATCCTCTTCATGAGAAGTTGTCATTGAGAAGCTTGGTAAGTTCCTACTTATGCAGCCATAAGAATTTCATCTTTATTTTAATTATTCTGAAGAAAAGGATGTTGCCATTTTACTCTTCCTATTAAACAGTATCATCATAATGATCTAGCAAAAACCAATTGCAGCTCCTTGAAATGTGTTCAGTTATCTAATGTTACATACCTTCCTTAGATCTTTGACTTTTATGCTTCTAATTTGAGTTTCCTTTTTCACTTTTTCAACAGATTGATCATTCTGTTGTGGAGAGTTTTGGAGGAGAAGGAAAGGCTTGCATCACTGCCAGAGTTTATCCCACACTAGCAATAAATGATGAGGCACAACTGTATGCCTTCAATAATGGAACTTCTGGTGTTAAGATCACAAGTTTGAGTGCTTGGAGCATGAAGAAAGCACAAATCAATGGAAACTAAACAGAATTGCTTCTGGATTCAGAAGATATGAGCATTCATTATGACAATTCTTTGTGTTCTATTACCATTGTCTCCAATGTATTGCTAATGTAACATTAATAAGCAAGTCATTCATCATATTAAGTATTTGACTAAATATGACTCCTAAAATTGTTCATTGAGCAATACCCAATAATAATACATTGTCTGTACAATCATTAGCAAATCTTATCATATGTTCTCTTCTAGAAAGCATGGACATACCAACTTATTAATACGCATGGGCTTCCAACACATCATTAACTAGTATGAAAAAGCACAAGTCATCTATTTTAAACCCTATACCCTACATATGAAACACAGTAAAAAGCTATAACGAATCTTGCAAAACATAGGGTATAAGGATATACAATGTTGGTTAGGTTTCATCCTGCGGATAGATAAACACCACACTACTAATTTATTTTGAAATTGCCCTTTGGAAATTGCTCTTCCCATTCATATCTTCTTTAAAATGTTATGCATTCTTCATGTGTGATAAATTGCTGGATTCAACACTTCAAAGGACATGCATTTCAAGTCCAAAAAAAAAAGGACATGCATTTACTAACATCAAACAATTGTTTCGTCATAAATATAGCTAAGCCACCATTTAAAAAAAAAACTAGGAGCGGGGGGAGAAAGGCTTATTCATCTTGCTGTTGAAACCATGCTTAATTGCTGCTGTACATAAACCAACCTTCTTTGACTTGCATACCTCATTCTACTTTAATAATATATTGCAGCATTCTACCTTTTTCTAGTTCTAAACATACTTAAACCATTCAAGTCTAGACCTAAACCTAATGGCAGCATAAGGATTTTAAACAACAGTACAAGATATTCATCAATCTTTGCTTTGAATAGCAAACCATGCATCTAATGAACCACAAAAGACCCTTTTTCTCATGGAAACTGGCACTCACCAACTCATTGAGCTAGGTTTGTGTCTTCTATGCATTTTTACTAAAATCAGGGAACCAAAAATCATAGCAAATACAGAAGAATGTACATCAATTTACTAACCAAAAGATGGTTAACTAACTGCATTTACCTGTTTAACTACTATTGGCTTTACTATGGCCATGTCAGCCTTAGGATTTGATGAGCTTAACTTCTAAACTCTAAACCTATGACGCCTATAAAGGTTGCAATCCCTTATCCTTGGTGGCTTGATGCAGTTCTAAAAATTATAAAGAACCCACGGTAACAGCTATAACTTTTCTCCTAGAAGAAAGCACTTGACCGAACAACTAACTACTAAAATTGAACTCAACACAAAGCACACATTGCATGCATGTCCAAATCAAACCAAAAACCATATGTAATACACCAAAAGAAAACTAATATTCCCTCATAAAACACAACAAACATCATTGATCATCCCTATGAATTCGGATTCGATAATTCCTCTAAAAAAGCATTCCTTCCAAACCTCTCCGCATTATTATTACCATTAGCGAAAACCAGCAAACTGGATATATGAGACGCTATCCTACAGTTATCCTCATCCACTTAACAAAATCATCCAAAATCAATCAGAATCTATGAGACGCTTGGATATATTTTGTAAGTACAGTCATATCTCGGAGTCTAATTCGGTGCCCTATTCTTTTTGTTATTATTTTCTTTATAATTAAACAAAGTGGTTTCATAAGATAATCCACAAAAATCAAACGATGTCGTCTAAGACTATGCAATTAACAAAGAGAATACGCTACAGAGTTATCCACATTCCATCACAAAACGCAATTGCAGCAGCAGCACTTATGCATATAAAAGAGCGAATCACCGGCTCATAACAAGTCTAAAACAGTACAAATTACAAAAATAATAATCAACAAGTTTCAGTCTTTCCTCAAAGCCATTATTTAGCCCCAAATTGAACGAAGATACAAAAAAAGGGACAATTTTTATATATTAGTTAGTGTCCCAGGGTTTGGGTTCGGGGACAGCGACGACCATACCTTGAAGGTCATGGTTAAGAGTGAGCTGGCATGCGAGCCTGGAGTGCTTGTTGAGAACCCTAGCCCTGGAATTGCGCTTCAGAACGTACTCCTCTTCGTAGGAACGTGGAGGGAGCTTGTCGAGCCATTCTTGGGCGATGTTAACCTCGCATTCGGCGGAGCAGGCGTCGATCTCTTCCAGACGGTGGGAGGCTGGGTCGATCAGACCCGAGTTGGTTAGGGCTTTAAGGAGGGTGTGGCCCGAAAGGCCAAGAATTTCGTGCTTCTTGCCCTCGAAGTCGATCGCTGAGAGGCGTACGATGCGGTCGGCGACCTTCTTTGAGGAGGAAGTGGAGGAGGAGGTTGCGGTGGCGGAGGATCGGGCGATTAGAGATTTGGTGAGGAAGGAGGAGAGAGATGGAAGACGGTGGGATTGGGAGGTGAGACGGTGGAGAGCGACTGCCATTGGTGTAGAGTGAGAGGGTGCGTGAGATCTGCTTTGAATTTGGGGGCAAAGTGAAATCAAGTGAACACTTTCATCTAATTTAGGGATTTTAACTTTTTAAGTATGTTTTTCTTTTCAGCAGTGAGAACTGAAAAAGTTAATAAAATGAAAGAAAAAAAATGGTTAATTAAATTTGGATAAAATTATAAATTTAATTTTTTTTTTTTTTATCATTTCATAAATCTCGAACGTTAGAAGGAAAAATATTTTCCATTTGGTTCTGAATTAAGG
>JASCZI010271895.1:91375-117797 GCA_036250425.1 Stylosanthes scabra
CTTCTTCTTTTTTTTTTTTTTGAAATGATAATAAAAGGCAAGTTATACATCTTATAAAAGTGTTTGATTAAATAAATTTGTCATTAGGAAATGTTATAATGTTCAGTTCTAAAATGAAGACAGACACTAAACATCCTATCACAATGAATGGAAACATCAGAAAAGTTATTGAAATAACAATTTGCCAGGCTTCTTGTATTAGACTAGGAATATTGCAGTAAGCCAAAAATACAGGGATAACTAGTGAATTTCCCCATAGTATATACTTAAACAGTTAACAAACAGACTCCACAAACAGAAAAACAATATTTTTTTCTTTGTAACTTAAGAATTTCCAACCAATTTGGTTGATAATTGCACACATTCCAAATCAGGAAATAAAACTAAAAAGAACAAGGAAATGAACAAAAAAAACATAAAACAAATGCCCATAACATTGAAAAATGGAGCTTTGCAGTAGTTAACTATCTGCATCCCAATTTCACAAATTGTGTTCCCTAATAACAAATGTCATACTCTTCTATATGTTGTTGTGAAGTGGTGTTGACCATTTGATTGTATACTGTATATCTTACCTCCTTTAATCCTTTTCTAGCCCTATGTTATATATATATATATATATATCAGTGATCAAAGTCAGAATTAGCTTCAGCAACTCCTCTCTATAAATGATGCTATTCACACTCCTCTATATTTTGTCTACGTTTTCGACTACCTTTCTTCGTCGTTTTATCCTTTGGTGTTTCGTCAATCTGATCTGTTAAACATTTATGCACAATGTTCTTAACCCCATTAAGCAATTCTGCATTATAAGAATCCAATCCTTCTGTTGAGACTAAATCAGCAATGCTTGCAATTTCCCTCATTGCAGTAACCTGTAAAATATTTAGCAGTCAATATACATAACATACCGGCTTTTAAGGACTAAAACCTTAAAACAAATTACTTGTTAGACTATGAGGAAAACCAAAAGACCAATTTTTTTTTAAAGGAAAAAAAACAGTTTACTTAGGCAAGAAGCTAGTTCTTGTCTCTCATAAACCCATTTATCCAACACAACTTTTTTTCCTGAAGACAAACCTGAGGGTTTAGTTTCATTCAAGTGAAAGATGTGTAATGATAAATCGATAACTCAGCCAATACTTACTGTTCTTTGATACTGTGACTCGAGAGAGGATGTAACTCTTCCAATGAATTTACGAGTAATCTTCTGGTACCACTGCATATACCTGTCCTCGTCAACAATATCACCACCTTCAGCAATAGTATGCCAACGCTCTGACCATTGTTTGACAGCCAAGTCCATTTTTCCGATCAAGTCTATCCCATGATCCACTATACGACTCTTCCTCTCCCACCGCTCTATATCTTTGGGGATTGTTTGATGCATGCCAAATTGCCTTAAGCAACGATCTGGAAGGTGCCTTTCTGCCTTATCAAAGCACAACAACATTGTCCTAGAAGCCCGTAAAATCAGACTAGATTTTATATCTTCCGGTATGATCGTATAGTCCATATCCTTGTAAGGTAGCCAATGGACCTGTGTATTAAAACTAAAGCAGATTTACTATGTTCTTCTACACATGCCAAACAAGCCACATTATTAAGGACTTACGTCGCAAGGATTAAGAGAATCCAAAGCCTTTCTGTAGGACAATACATTACATTTTGTCCGGGTACCAGTTTTCCCTCTCCATTTAAGCACATATGGAAAGCAATTAGTATCAGTCTCTTGATTAAATTTTGGCTGTCCAACGTTGAGGCGAGAATAACTCCAACACTAAAATGAATAGAAATCTAGTCAGTGCTCAAACTGAACCAAAAAAGTGGGAGGAAAATCTCAATAGTAGTGGAAGTAATGTTTGTAACCTGTACAAGAGTTAAACAGCCACTAATGGTGCTTTGAGACTTAAGGGAGGCATTGCCAAGGGTTCTGTACAAAAATGCCAATGCTCCTGCACCCCAAGCTAACTTCCCTGCCTTGTCAAAGTCTTCAAACAGAGAAAGATACATAACCGGGACTTTGTTCCCAGTCGTTGTAGAAAATATTGTACTGCCAACAAGGTATAGAAGGTAAGCACGAGTACAGCGCTCAATTTCTTCCTGCGGTGCATCTTCGGGATACTCTGAGAAGAACTCCTTCAGCCAGGTAAGCTTCACCATTCCACCATTCAGGTCGTCTGGTACTCTCCCTAATAACTTTTCACAAACTGAACTTGGTGCGCTTATCGGGCCTATAACAGGTTCTCCATCGATAGCCAATCCAAGTAACAGCGCTACATCTTCAAGGGTTATGGTCATTTCTCCAACAGTCAAGTGGAAGGTGTTTGTTTCTCGCCTCCACCGCTCAACCAAAGCAGCTATTAGTGCATTGTCAAGACTCATTGGAGGAAGTAACCTCAGGTAGCCAAAGCCGGCCTTCTCAACCAACTTAATCTGTGTAGGCGTAAGCTTCCACTGATCAAGCATTGAAGTGTGTTCATGACATCTAAGGACACCACGCTCCTGGAAATTTGGTATGAGTAATATGACAATACTACTATAATAGCCAATAAAACGAAAAAACAAAAAAAAAAAACATAACATTACAATAAAATCCATCCACCTGTCCATTCCATATTGCTGAAGAAACATGATTATCTTGATCATAAAGTACATGACTATCAATTGGCCCAGGATCTTCATTGACCTCCATTTAGAAGAACAAGAGAACCTGTCCATAATATAATAATAGCTATGGAGTTAAGTTGCTAGCATTAGCCCCAATTTCACTTGAATAATACCAAAGATATATGCACAAGGGTCTACATTCATGGCTACAGCAACATTCATGAATCACAATGATGGAGCACCGCTTCCTTATATTCCAAAACAACTTTCCTTTTAGTTTGACAAGCAATTTGCGATAGTGAATTTTGCCTAAGCCTCATTGCATTTAACTATTTTATCTACCGAATTGGAATAATGACTGTCACCCCGTAAAACCAATCCACAATAATTCTCTTGAGACATGGCATGATGAAATCTTAACCTCCAAAACATTACTATCCCATGCCATAATACACTTCCACTCTTTATCAATCTACATAGTTTTACAACTCCTAGCAATTAGCTTAATCATTAGCAGTATTAATAGTTAATTGATCACTGAAATTCCTGCTTTGGGTTCTGACAACGAGTAACTTAAGAACCATGAGAAGTAATAAAAGTAAGAAGAAACAAATTTGGTGTTGTTGATGTCACTACTGTTTGAAAAAAATATAAGATAAAGCTGATTAAGTAGCCAGCCCTGTATGAAGACCCTGAATCTCCACTTCCTCCCCAATTGAATGTCTTCCATCATCACAAACAGTTAGAAAGGTTGCAAAAAAGCAGAATTTCACAGACCCATATTCATTGAGAAGCTCTTCATACCAAGAAATACTTGCAAGGCACATCTTAATACATGCTCCAGGAACATCTGTAACCTTTTATTTTGCTCTAAAGCGTTTATATAGAGAAAGAGTTGTTGAAGATTTTACTGGAAACACAGCATACTATCTACTCCAAATTAAGCCAGAATAATCCCTCACACAGTTCTCTAAACTACATAGTAAATAGTTCTCATTTGACCATCAACAATATCAGTCTAACTAAGTTTAAAATTCCATGACATGCATTCCCTTTTTAAAACCTTGAATCAGAGATACCCACAAAGCCACAACAGTAAATTATGAACCTAAGTTGATAGCAGGCAATAATCCAAGGCTAAAGGAACATCCTACAACAAAAAAGGCCAATACTTTATCCAATGAGAGAGAGAGAGAGAGAAGAAGAAGAAGAAGAAGAAGAACCTGAGGCGAGGGAAAGTGTAGGTGTTTATTCTTCCCAGTTCCCAAATCCCAGCTGAAGTGCTCAACTATCAGGTTCATCATGGTTAGTTTGGAAATTGGAGAAATAAAAATGCAATAATAAATAAAATATGAAATATTTTCCTGATTTATTTTTAGTTTAACAATTTAGCAATGTTTTTTTTTTTTAAAAAAAAAGTGTCCACAAAATACATGAATTCTAAATTTAAACTAGAAATCAATTATTCAGCAGCCAATTTTAACTAGTCTTTTTTTGAATTTAAATTTTTTTTCTTCTGAAGTAAAGTTTGAGTGAAAATAAAGGTGAGGGAAAGAAAAGTCATTTACTTCAATCAGTCTGTTTTTTCCTTCACATGATGGAATGATTATGAAAATACAAAATATTGAAAATAAAATAATAAATCAAGCACAAGTATTTTTTTTTTTACTGTGGAGTTTTTTTTTTTTTTGTATACACTGTGGAGTTGGTTTAAGCATTGAACCAATACGGCCCAAGTTCTAAGCCCAATCTAGCCCAATCGTTCTTTCGCCAAAAAAAAATGGTTGTTTGTTCTACATCGTCTCCGTCGTTAATCGTTGCAAAACACACTAGGGTTTAGGAATCGCTGGTTTCTTTGGAACTCCACGCACTCAAGTATGGCGTCGAAAACCCTTCTCAGAAGCGGAGCTTCTCTTCTAAATCAGATTTCGAAGTCTCTTCTCAACCAAACTCAACCACCGCATCTCAATTACCCTCAAATCTCGTCGCAGCTATTCCCTTCCCTCATTCGGATCCCAAACTCTCCACAGTTTCCCCAAAACGACGCCGAATCGCTCAAGAAGCTTTACACCGAAGGATTCGTTTACCCCTGCGGCCTTCCCTCTCTGCGCTTCTTCTTACCGAATGGTACACTTGAGAGTCTTTTTCACTTCATTTTCATTTCAAATGTAAATTTTTCATTCGGTTCGTTTAGTTTACTGAATCATAAATCCGTTCTGCATTTACAAATTACATTCATTCTCAATTTGTTCTAATCACTTGATAGTTTATATGTTTAGGTTTTTATTGGATTTAATTCTCATGCACTATGTAGCCACCATAGTGTATAGGTTAGCATAATAGATATATCCATTGCTGCTTGATTGGAAGACTAGAAATAGTGAAATACTTGACTCTGGTTTTTATCTGCTGTGGTTTGTGGTTGGCTGAAATGTTACTTTGAAGATGAAAATTAATGATAAGAAGGGGATCACTTTGATTCTTGGGTTCATTTATGCTTTTTAAGATGAAGTAGATTTTAAAGGATCAAGGGAAAAAATAGAATAATGTGACATTGGTGATCCAATTAACCTTTATCATTGCAATTGTCATGTTATGCTTTGCATATCTATTGACAAGTATATTTCCCATACTAGGTTGACATTAACATGTGTTTCCTGAAAAAAGAAATTCTAATTTAGTGTTTATTGTGTTCTGTAGGAGATGCTTCTTCAGATGATCCTATGATTTTATTCCCCAAAAGGACATTTCAACCTAGCATTATCCGACGAAAGAGGAATCATGGCTTTTTTGCTCGGTAAATGTAATTTTGTATATATATCTCCTTTATTATTAGGATGAAAAAATATGACTGTTCATCCTTTCTTCTTTCACACAACCAATCTAGTGTTGGTCCAAGTACTATTTTCTATTTTTTTATTTAAAATTGTTAGTGAAAATTTGTGACCTCAACATATCTGTGCCATGTTGATGACACAATTTTTCTTCTACATGATCAGGAAGGCAACCAAGGGCGGCAGAAGAGTAATTGCAAGAAGAATAGCTAAGGGTAGGTTTAGGATCACAGCTTAACATCGTTGACTTTGAAGTAAGACATCAAATTTAGAAACTTTGTGCAGTTCATGGTATAATCCAGTGAAAGATGCTGAACTTTGTTATCCTCAGATCTCTTTTGAACAAGGGTGGGGAACCGGGGATGTTTGTTTGTGCAGTTTGCAATGAACAAACTATTGAGTCTCCTAATTTGTATGGATATTTTTATATTGTGGTTGTGATTCTGTAATGTTGCAATAATTTGCAAGTCTAGAATGGACAAATTCAATACTGATTTCATTTTTCAGCTCACCGTTTTGTCATTGGACTATACTAGTATCAAATGAATGAATGATGATGATGTATGAACATTTTTCATTTCCAAACATGTAGCTCAAAAAGTTCTAATTGTACACGCTTTTCAATAAAAATGGCCATTTTTTCTTGTGATGTAAGTTTTTTGCAATTTAATAAAAAAAGCCAGCTCAAGCTTTTTATAATGTTCTGCTACACATTTGGTGGGCATTTTTTTGGTTGCTTCTTCCTTGTTTCTGGTTAAATTTTGGGATATAAACATGTTAGATCAAAGAATTGTTTTATATCTACAAGTATGTTCCCTTTTACTTGAGTTCACATAACTTTGGCAAGGAGATGTGAAAGAAGTTGAAACAACATTTTGAAAAAATTATACGGGTTTGAGTATTTTCTGTGAGCATTACTTATATTACTAGTAGCATTCGCATCATTGGCAAAATATTTCTTAGAAATGGAACAAAGAACATTATGATATTATATTAAAATTGAAAAATACAATTAACAGTAGCATTCAGAACAGTGCTCCGTTTCATTCAACATACACAGACATCCTTGCATCCAAACAAAAGCTTCTAGTAAGTTTGAAAAAACCAAAGGGAAAAAAGAAGGGGCAAACATTCTTGTTTTTAGAAGTTGTAACAATATGCTAATTTTCATCTGTAAAGGTGACAATGAACAACAAGATGTTGGACTCATCAAAGAACACACACTCCTAACACACTTATGGCGTGTTTGGTTTAGCTTTCAAAACTCGAATCGTGACTAGAACAAAGAGTATCACCAGAGATAATCTTTTTGCCTTAATCATGGTTTAGAGCCTTCTGAATACTAAACCAAACTTCCTTTTATCACCGTTCATTGGAATGGCAATTTACTTATCGTCTGAATTTAATCGTTTCTGATAACTTGCTCTTGAAGGTGTTGCGTAGAGGTCCTTCCACGAATTAACGGAAGGATAGGATCCACAACTGCTTCTATTGTCTCCATTTAGAAACTCTGTTCTTGAGCCAAGAGAATGGCAATCATCCATTAAGAGTCGCTTTGAACTCTGCGAAGAAAACCTGCAAGTTTTCAGTTTGGCTTTGGTTGATTCTGTCAGATTCATGTAGGTTGGTTTATTAACACTTCTATCTTCTGCTGCTTCCTCCACAACATTGTTGATTGATGGCAGTGATCCAGAGGTACATGAGGTTGAGGCAGGGCTATCATCATACATGCATTCGGAGCTGACAGCTGAAGAAGATGGAGTTGATTGAGTGGTTGTGAGAGACTTGGAAGAAACTCTTCTTGTCATGCCACTGCTTCTTGCTTTGGATAAGCCTCTTTGTTGATGTGAATTGAAGGGAGGAACAACATCATCACATTTTCCAGACACAGGTGTCATGTCAAGCGAGTCGAAATTGGTCTCTTCAATTAGCCTGCTCTCCCATGGCTTCGTCGCCATCCAGCGCTCTAACATGCTCGATCTGGAGCTCTTATTGTCTAGGCTGCCTTGCCTGAGAGGTGTGGTTGGCCTGGAAGCTCTTGACCGTGGACTAGCACATACTGTTGACTGCTGAAAGCAAACAACTTTAATTGACCAAGTATAACTTTTCTTGAATTCTGAAAGTAATTTGAATCTCATCGCATGTATATTTGAATTCTTAGCTCAAATTCATTACCTTGTTAAACATTGAGTATGCCATTGCTCTTTCTCTCTTAATTGCTCCTTCTTGCCTCATCTGAAGTTTTGCTTTAACTTCCTCTGCAGTTCCTGGAAGGTCACACCATCCATCCTAATGCACAAGGAAAATTTTTCATACATTTGAACATCTCAATATCAACTTGAATTGGAACCAAACATACAAGAGCAAATGTTCCAAGTGATTTGGGAAAAGATATTAGTGTTTGAAAGAATTTTACATCAATTAGAGCAAATTGATGTCTAAGAACTAAAAGTTGACATTAGTATAGTTCTCTGCTAGAGAATCTTTTGTGGAAAATTTGAAAAGCTTTTACAATATACCTCAGCCTCCTTAATAGGATCAGCTTGGTTTCGGTACTGATCCAATAGTGTCTGCACGGCTTTCCCTTCTGGAGAGTTCCTCACATTCCTTGCGCGGACGCGCGCTTGAACTCGAACAAGAGCCTGCATGCACCTTAGAGTAACAGCAGCTTGCTTCCTCACCAGCCTTCCACGAAATATAGCTTGCAACCTCACAACTGCCCGCAACGCCCTCAAAGCTCGTCTTGCCTGCAAGATTCATCACATAAGTAAGGTAAAAAACTCAATCTAAACAAGAAAGAGAGAAACCATGGAACACGAGTGTAACATACTAGATCACCCCTCTTGGGTCAAATTCGAACCCCCAAATTTTGTGCTAAAGCATTCCTTAGGAAACTAGGAAAAATTGTAGTTTTATATCTTACCATGGACTAAACTTCAATAGGTCAAAGTCTTACCATGATTGAACTCATTCAAAATTAGGATATAGTTACTAATTCTTCTGCAGAAGATCATACTGTGATCTTACTTGAACCCCAGTATTTTACCCCAGTATTTTTTTATTTTCCTAATTAGTGTCTTTGCATGTTAAAGATACTAGAACTAGAGAAGCAGAGAATTTTAAATTTAAATAGATAGGCACTGAGGCCCATCAATGGTTTCCATATTAAACAAATCAAAATTAAAAACCCATAATAACTTAAAGAAATAAAAATCCCTAGAAGAACAAGCAGGAAGATGATCATAGAAAAAGTTTGAAATTAAACAAAAACATCAAATTGTGGACATGTTGACTTACCAAGAAGCCTCGAAAAATGGCTTGAATCCGTATAGCAGCCCATTCCTGCTTGATGACCATGAAATCTTTGTGGGGTGCTCTCACCACTGTGGCCACAGCAGCATTAAAAGCAACTTCATCATCCACCAGAGAAGAAAAAGCCTTGTGTGAACCGCCACCCTTCTTCGTCGAGGATCCAAAACCAAACCCTTCTGAAGCGCTTCTCCATAACTTCCACTTCTTCTTACTCTTATCAGCACCACCACCACCCCTCTCCTGAAATAAAAACCATAAATAAGAATCAGAAAAGCATAACCAAACACAAGCACACAAAGAAGAAGATTGTGATAAAGTTGCAAACTTGATCGCTGGTGGAGGGCTTTCTGTGAGATATGAGTGATTTAAACCACTTTCCTGAACCACCCATTTGAGGAAAGAACTTGTTTTTAAATAGCAAAGGACAAAGATCAGATTTTAATTGATGGGTCGTGAAAAATATGAAGAATGTGAAGAATGGAAAGAGCGAGTTTTGGTTATAGAAATGTTGATGAGTTGGGTTGGTTTAATTAAGAGTAAAGAGAAGATCAGAAGAAGAAGGAAAGGGAAGGTTTTTTGAAATTTGAAATGTGTGCGAAAAAGGAAAAAAGTATCGAAAAGAAAACAAAAACATAACGGATAGGAGGACTTTTCTTTTTGTTTTATTTGTCTTACGTGTACGGTTTACTGCTCTGAGTTGACCTTTTCATGAATGCGACCCTTGAATGCTCAAAACGGTGTCGTATAGCAGGGAACCTTGATATCTCATACTAATCTTTTTTTTTTTGTTTGGACATAATACTAATCTTCTCATTTGAAAATTTGAAGCCCATTGAATTAATTTGGACCAAACTCAGGTACGGCCCAATTTTATATTTTTTCGTGAAAAGGTTATTAATTTTTTTTTGTATTAAAAAGTTTATTAATCTTAATTATAAGAGGGTGGTAACTCCGGTGCAGTTGAATTCATATGAAGTTGTCATTCAGAACCATTAGATTACATTTTGATCAAACATATCAATTCATCTAAAAGTAATTAGCATGCAACTTCACATAAAGGCAACTGCATTTGAGTATCCACCTTATAAGAGTTAGGATATGTAAGTCCAATTGACCAACGTTATGGAGCCCATAGGGAGCTCATGAGTGTAATTAGAGAGTTCATAATGGGTGGTAAAAGGAGAAAGAAAAAAAAAATAAAAAGCCATTTATTGACTACCAAACTATGGACTTCCTAAACTTTCTCAAAACAAAAGGATATGTAAGTCCAGAAAAGAAAAGAGTTATGATAATGCTCTTATTAGAGAAATACCAAAACTAAATTTAAAAAAATGCTCTTATTAAAAAAATTGTGATGGAAAGAAAAGTAATAGAATATTCTTTTTGTTAATATTTTTAGAGAAGTTAATCGCTGTGCTAATTACCTAGAGAGACTAAATCTCAACCTCACTTTTAGGTCACTCCGCCTACGAAGATAGTTAGGTTTTTTTTTCCTTGAAAGGAAGACAGTTAGGATCTTTAATAATGATGAATAATTAATGAGTAGTTCTATCTCACTTAGTAATAAGTAGTTTTTTTGTTTTTTTTTCAACTCCGTCCCATTTTCAATAGAAAAATGATAATATCACTTATATTTTTTATAATTTTTTTGTTTATATGAATTTGGATTATGTTAGATATATATTAAAATTAGCTATTAAAATCAGCTACCAGCATAAAATATATGTTAGAATACAAAATGCAGTTAAGGTATGGGAACATGTGTCATTGACTAATTAAAAGTGAAATAATTAATATCTAAACTGATTAAATCTTGAATTCATACTTGCACCCCAAGATTAGCATTGTTAAAAGATTAGACTATTCTGTTACTAAGATGAGTAAAAACATTATTAGTCATATTGCAAGGTCTCCATCAAATCTTATTACCAGCTTTGACACTGAGGAGAGGCCAAAATCAGTGCATCGAATCTATTAATAATCAACTTCAAACACGTATCTAATAATTGAACTTGTGTAATTATTCCACAATTCTAATCTAAACTCCTATTAACTTATCGTTAATAAATTTGTAATTAAATAAATAATTCAATGCATTCTTTCATACATAATTATGTGGTTGAATGGGACTCTACCTAAAAGCCATAATGGATCCAACTTTTACTATAATAGTGAATGTAAAAATCTTGTTCTTTCTTATGACTTGGCTAAGTAAAATTCTCATCAAATTAGGCACTGGTTTTTTATGTCATTATTGAACCAAGCAAAATCTTGATCCACTTCTTAGAAATCTTTCTTTTTGTTTTGTCTTTTGGAAACATGAGCCAAATCTTGACTTTGAAATGCTGTAGTGTAGTGTAGTGAATTGAATGCAAAGGTGCATTTACTGTTTCCAATGAGACATGAGGAGTTACATGTAAGAGAGCATGGGTTCCAAGTTACTTGTTGGTCTGTGTTATCTGTATGTGGAATATGAGACCAATTATGAGCTTCAATGACGCAATGACTACAATGCTTAGTTACTTACCTTCATGACAAAGAAAAGAAGAGAAACAGCATTTTTCCCAGCAAGGGTGTAATTCGATTATCCGACCTAAACCGAATTAATATAGTTTAACTAGTTTTAGTGTTTAACAGATAATTATGTATAATCGAGTAAAATCATATTAGATTTATTTTCAATATCAAAAAGGCAGGACTTAGCGGCGGTCTTTTTGTCGTTTCACGGGAAGTTTTAACTGTCGGAACAATGGCCGCGAAATATAAAATATAGTGGCGAACTGACGATGCGTTTTGTGGCGGTTTACGAATCACAGTTAAATGGCATCAGTTGAAAACAAGCTGATTTTTATTAAATCGATTACAAATCAGCGGTTCAGACTCGTAAACCGTACTCTTTCATGGTGCACCAGCACCATACAGGAAGCTTCCTCTTTTGGTAATTAATTCTAAAAGTTTTTTGGGAGAAATTCGAATCAGAGACCAAGGGATAGTTTAAGTTCCTTCAGCATGCCTTCCACTCCATTAAACCAACCCAATATTCAATACATACAGTGCTACTAGTTATATATATAAAAATTTATATAATATGTAAGTTTTACATTATTTTAAAAGATTTAAATCAAATTATTGATATTTTTATTAAAATTACTTATTAAATTTAATTTTTATTTTATATATTATTTATAAAAAAAATATTTTTTTAACCATAAAAATTGAAATTATCATTTTTTAATTAATTAGATTTGAATGAAGTGAAATATTATTCTTATCATTTAAATTTTTTTTATTATAATATTTTAACTAAATTGAATCTAAGTTAAAATATTAAATAAAAAAAATATATTTTGCGGCGATTTCGATCTCAGCCATTGTTATATTCCTATCATTTATTTGCATCAATCACTGCTGAACTCATTAATTTATTAAACTGCCATTAATGTGATAAATCATCGATATTATTCATTTAGGGACAGTTTATTCAACTGTCATTAATAAAGGATTTGTTGTAGTGTTTTATTTGGATTAGATATAGACTTAATTAAAAATATAATTTATAGACTTGAAGGGAGTAATTTTAAGCACAAATTAGCAAAACCAAATGAAAATGAACGAGAGAGGGGGGAATTATTTTACATATATTAATTGGCTTACAAGTATGGAACATTAACCCAACTCCTACAATACAATTTTAGGAGAGGGGAAAAATGGTAGAGTAGAAGCTGAATGACCAAAAGAATTGGCCAAAAAAAGAAAACAAACAAAAAAAATCTTGGACCATCAAAATAAAAAAAATAAATAAAGGAAAAAATAAATCTTGTGTGGTTAGCTCCTTTGTGCTGTATAAGCTAGCTTTATGATCCTATTTTTCTAAAACTAAATCTAATGGTCCAAATTAGAAGATGGTTATTGACCACATTATGTCTCAAAAATGATGAATCACATAATGTGAAGTGAAACCCTAAAATATATAGAAATTAGGAACTAATTAATTTGTGGGAGTATCATTTACCCTTGGGCTAGGAAGACTCATTTGTACAAGCTTAGGGGATAGATGAACTTTTGGACTTGGTCTTGGAGATGGAATTGGTACTTTAAGGTCAAACTTTCCATGGTTGACTCTTGGTGACAAATTGAGCTTTTCAAGTGCCCTAACTTGGAGATTGGGAGGATATTCTCTTACACAACCAATTCTAGGACCAACTCCAGTGGTCCATTTATTACTCAATAAATTCTTGCTATCTTTAGGTTTTGAATCTTCAACATTATTATTGGTACCAAAATGACCCACATTTTCTTGAGTACTACAATTGTTGCCATTGGATAATGAATCACTTCTTGAATCAAAATTTCCTTTTTTGGACTTAAATTGAGGCTCCATATCAATTGGTCTAGAAGGTGGGACATCATCATCAATTGCATATTTCTGAAAAAAAAAAAATCAAAATAAGATAGAAAAGGTTTAAAATTCAACAATATTGTGCTTGGTGACCTCAAATCAAAAGACCAAATTGAAACCAATGTCTACAACAAAAGGATTTGTCTCAATCTATATTCACCTTTACATTTGTCATGTCCACATTATGTTCCATCAAGAACCCAATGAATTCCTTGAAATTCTTCTCTGTTGGCCGGTAATGACCACTATAGGGCCAAATAGCCTGCATATATATAACAATATTTATTATTAATTGAAATTAAAATTAATGAAAAATAATGTATGCATAATAAAAAAAAATTAATAGAAATATATCATACATGGAGAATTCCATTGTGGACAACCATTCTTCCAGATGCAATTGTGGCACCACCAGCTAGAAAACTTGAGTGCTGAAATTGACCCTTTTTCTTCTCACCAACATACAAAATTCTTGATGAGCTAAGAACAAAAATCCACTTTGATCCCTCAGCAGTGTGAACAGGCTCTTGGCTTTTTCTATAAATAAGCTTGCCTCTATCCAGTGTTACTTCATATGCCTCCCTCTCTTTCTGCAATTACAACCAATAAAGTTATATTAAACCTCTTAAAATATACAAAATTTAATAAATTACTAAATTAAAATGCATAACAAAATCATTTGTGTCAACTCCAGTAGCTTGAATGCACTGATACAAATGCCATGTTAATTATTAGCTTTTGTACCTAAATTTAATTGAATAGTCAACAAAGCTAGTCTTTTGACACTTTTCCCAAGCATCCAATTAAATAGCACTCAAGAATTGACCAAGCATTGCTTAGTAAACGCACTCAACTTCATTAATTAAAAAAAAAAGAAGAAGCATGACATAAATACTTCATTACTTCAAATTAAAAGTTAGAATCACACTTAGCTTGTATGTGGTTACACGTGATTAGTGTAATTTATATTAATTTTGTGGCATCGTGAAGGTCATGAAGTCAAAGTAAGTGAATAACTTACAGGTCCAAGGTACTTTATGCATTGCTTATGTAGTTTACTTCTTGGGCACTCCTCAACATTTACTTCTTTTCCATCTCCAATATCCAACCTTCATGTCACCAATATACACAATCATCAATTTATTAGGACATTAATTAACTTATCATATAATAATAATAATAATTAACTCTGTTAATTGCTTACCAGTAGAAAAAGGGTTGTGAACTCTGGCTATGAAACCAGATGTCATAATATAAGTGTAAGTTGTGTCCATATCGATGACGGGGATCAATCTGCACAAAAAAAACATCTTCAACATCATATATAATTAAATTTAAAATAGATCAATAATTAAATTTATTTACAGTTGTATAATAATTTTTTTTTAGATATTAAATACATCTTTCTATATATAATAATTGATTAGAGAGTAATTAATTAATAAATGTACACCAAAAAAATTAATAAATAATTTTTAGGTGAATCTTAGTGCTTAAGCTAAGAATTGACGAAAACCAAAATAGAATATGGTAAAGTAAATTATTAAAAAGTGTTAAAGAGGTCAAAGTATAGAGGTATGAGCTTACAGCTTCAAGCCAGTGCCTTAGAGCCAATTTTTGCGCCTTATCATCTTTGCATAAACCCTTTCCCACCTACCAACAAATTAAAGGATCAAAATTCATATTATATATATTGATTGATATTCATATTGATAACTACATTAACCAAATAGAAATTATGTCGGAAAGAGAAGAATGAAAACTTTGAATTCCTGTGGTCCCAGTCAAATATATATATAATTGCAATTTTGGAAGATCCACATTACAATATACCTTAGCAGCCATGGTCCTAGCCCTTGCCCATTTTGAAACAGCTGTTTCTGATTTATCAGAGTCAAAGTGTGAGATTGAGCATCGGTTCAGAGCTGCAAAGTCCAAAGCTTTCCACCTGCAATTTGTTTATTTTCATACAATATTATATTAAAAAGTTTTATAAATAAATATATTTAGATACAAAATATTTAGCCTAAGGAGTATAATATCAAACTTTACTAAAATCAAGATTAATAAAATAAAGGTGGTAAAGTATGGTTTTATGTCTCCAACGAAAATTTTTAAAAATATCTCTAATGCTTAATTTGATTCAATTTTATTTTTAAAGTTTTTTATTGGTTTTAATTTTACCGCTAATCGTTGACAATTTTATCCTCAATCTTTTCAATTTGATAATGATTAAGGGTAAAATTAAAACTAATTAAAAATATTAGAAATACAATTAAATTAAATTAAACGTTAGAGATATTTTTAAAATTTTTTTATAAAAATTAGGAATATAAATCCTACTTTACCCTAAATTATATAATAAATTAAATAATAAAGTTGGATATTGAACAAACCATAGCTCTTCACAAATAACAGCACAATCTGCAAGATTTCTTCTAGTTCTGTAACTCTTATAAACCTTCTGAAGCTTTATTGCAGCAACATCAAGCTCCCCAATTGGCCTTGGTGATGTGAACCAGAATTCCTCTGATCTTGTTGGAACCAATATTGTTGGTTTTTCCTCATTATTATTTACAATAATGCCACCACCATTTTCTGAGTTATCATCACAATTATTATCTGATGGTGGGAGTAATAAGTATTTGAATGAGAATGTGGTTTGAAGTTTCAATTTTCCAACTTTTCTTCTCTTCAAGGATGTTGCAGATTCTTCATTGTTGACAACAGCAGATTCATCTTCATCCAAATCATTGTTATCTCCCTTATAGAACTCATCAAAGTTTCTTCCTTTCTTAAAGCTCATTGTTCTCTCCATTGGCCTCAATGTAACCATTTCCATTTTTTTCTGCAGAAACAAACACATGACACTTAGAAAAATTTTCAAGCAATGTTTACAATTTAATAAAAGAACCATTCATCAATACCCCCTAACATAAGTAAATCATAAAGAAGAGGAAAAAATCAAACATGACCAAGTCAATAATTAGAATAAATTAAAAGAAAAAAAATAAACCAACATTAATGGTAATCCACCAACTTTCTAATTAAAATGACAGCAACTCCTATATACCTATGATATTCATATATATCACCCCATGATTTACTTAATTCTCTAATAAATAATTATAATTATATAAATAACAACTTTGAAGCTTTAAGTACATCACTTTCAATAACGTGACATGTATTAGAAGTGAAAGGAGAATTGACAGAAACAGAACAATATAATGAAGTGGCGGAAAGAGAGGATAATCACCTTAGAAATTATACCAAGTCAGAATATTATTGTTCACTATTAGAATAGAAATGGGGGAATAATAATGGAAGTTGGGTTGTGTGTTTTATAATGCACGAGTTTGGAATTGGAAGGCACATAAAAAGGGTTTGAATGAATGGGAGTTCACTTTCTTGAGCTTGTAGTTTCAAATACGTAAGAGACAAGGATATTGCAGAAAATTGGTTCCCCCTTTGGAATTTTGTGGCACCACTGAACAGGTTTTTGTTTGAATGGAAATTCTGTGTAAAGTTCTTCATTATTAGTCCCATTAAATGGGTTGTTTTGAATATACGGGGAAATTGAAAAAATAAAAAAGAAATTATATATTGTGACTTGGCTTGCAGAGAAAGTGTTACACGCATGCATATATATAAAATAGCTTGCACAGAAAGATATTATTTTGATTTTCTTGTTAAATTTAAAGATAAATTATCATCTCTTATATGTTATTGTATAGGAAAATTATATGGTATGCCGTCGTTTTTTAGAGTATACGGCATTCAACCGCTTTTTAGCCGTTGATCTTGATTGATTTTAATTATTTAAAATCAATGACTATCATTACATTTTCACACTTTTATATATTTTATATATGTCCCGAATATGGCACCTTGTGTAATAGATCTGTCTTTGCACATTTTTAATACATGAAATAATCATATATGTAAAAATCTAATGTTTAGTTAAAGTTTACAGAAAAAAAAAATTTTATATATAGTCTTATGGAAATAAAGATAAATGATGTGATAAGTTAATTATTTGAAATTTAATTCAAACATAATACTCTATTTTCAAATAAAATATGCATGTAAGAAGATTTATTTTATGTGTTAAATATGTATAAAACTAGACTTATTATAAGATAATATAAGTAAAAAATATAATAGAACAATGATATATTACCACAAAATTTATTACTATTTTTTATCAATAATTAATTGGCTAACACTCTAAACATTAAGTATTAAATTATGAATCTTAAATTGTGAATCTTAATCCAAAGTGTTACCTAATATTGTTAAAAAATGTTCATTCCTATTTTTTTCTTCTAAAATATAATCTAATTCTGAGATATATATTCCGTAATAGTAGTGTTTATATGAGTATGTGAAAAGGTTAAGGTGTACGCGGAGATGTGAAATAATCATAATCAGTCAAACATACAAGCTTAGAAAATGAAGAATTAAAACGAAGACTTTGTTTTATTAGTCTATGATGGGATTTTCTTTCATTCATAATTACTAGCTAGTACGAGAGTGATGGAGAAAGATGCTGATTGAATTGAACACTAGTAATGTGTGTGTGTTTTTGCTTGATTCAATTTTGGAAAGTTAATTGAGTTGGGGAACCAATCAACAATGTTGTATTGCAATATATTACGCGTCATACCAATTTTGTTCTATTAATAACCGACAACTACATCAACGGTGCCTGTATATGAGTCCATGTTAGCCTACTATTCTGGGAAATTCTCAACTATGTTATTTATTAAAAAAAAAAAAACTGTTATTTGCATTAGATAACATGTTTAGGTATATTTATACATTAATTTATATATTTTTTGATTAAATAGAATAATTAAATGTGTCATAGTAAAATAATCACTTTTTTAACACACCAAATTCGTATTTCTATTTGATGATTATTATTTTATACTCATAACATGATTAATTTTTAACTTAGGATAATTTGTCAAATCCAAAACATGTATTCGAAGTAAGTGTTAAATAGACAAAAAAAAAAAGTGTGTACTAGTATAATACAAACAAAGAATTTATGTTTGTACTATACATGTATAATGTATATCTCGCGATATAAATTTAATTTTTATGTACAATTAGTATAAGGAATTTTTTTTAATAGGAGGATATTATAGGTCTGGCAAATTCAGAATAATCCCTTAAGTCATATTAAGTGCTCTTTTCAGAGGGTTTAACGTTGCTATATTCCTTTTTGCATACATGCCGCCATCAAAATTCGAACCCGGGACTAGACACTTAAGCAATTTAAATTATAAAAAGTAATTTATTTTAAAATTTACTATTTCAAAATAAATTTATTAAACACTACATGTATAAAAATATTGAAAGTGAATCAGACAATAAAATCCAAACACTGCATGAAACATCAAACGTTGTGTTTCCCAGGACCAACCCATGCTGTGCAATCCTTTTCGTAATTTCTAACGTATTGAATAGGATGTGATTTTGTGGAAAGTCATGAAAGTTGAAAAGAACAAGTCTAAATCCTTCCAATATGTTTTTTAACTTCTAAAAATTATTAGGTGATTTGATATATTTGACTAAAATAATTGTGATTTAATATATTTGATTAAATTATTATTTAATAATATTTTATTATTAATTTTATGTTAAATTAACTACATCTGAGCTTCCACTTATATTTAAATAGACAAGTTAATAAAAAAACACTAAAATAATTTAATTTAATTTTTATTTCTCATTCTATCTAAATTTTGAATAATGCTAAAGAAATAATAATACAAAATTATTATTTTAACTTAATATTTATAATTTCATATATAATAACATTTAAAATTATATATTTATAATATCCTAAAAGGATAAATTATGGTTTATCCGTTTATATCTCTAATATTTGTAAAAAGTTTTAAAAATATCTCAAACATTTAATTTGGTTAAATTTTACCCACAATATTTTCGATTTGTTTCAATTTTATCCATAATTGATGACAAATTGAAAATATTGAGGATAAAATTATCAACGATTAGGTGTAAAATTAAAACTAATCGAAAACATTAGGGGTAAAATAGAATCAAATTAAACGTTAGGGGTATTTTTAAAACTTTTCGCAAACGTTAAGGATATCTATAAACCATACTTTACTATATTTAAAAATATTTATTTACTTCAACAATGATTAATACATACTAAACAATAAAAATTAGGCTACAATTATTGTTATTCCCGAATATTTCCCTTAATTTATTATATTCTTTATAAATTCTTGAATCACGTTATTGGAAGAGTATATACTAAATCGTGTCCAATAATCTAATCCAACAAGAGATATATACTAAGATTGTGTTCATATACAAAGACAGAATTTAATTTTAAATAACTCTCTGTCTCTTATTTTTCAGATTTGTGCCGGTTGAAATAAGTTGTTGAAGTTCAACGCGGTTCATGAATCATGGTTATGGTCCCCATGGGAGTGTTGAAAGAACCAGAACATGATTTTCCATAAAGAAATATGATTTTATTAATATATATATTAAGAAAATATGTTAATCCAAAAAAAAAAAGTCAATTTTGTATTTTTTAAATAATATTAAAAAATTAAAAAATATAAAATTTAATTAAAATTATTAATATATATTACTTGAATTTTTATTGATTAGTTTATATTATTATATAGAATAATGCTACGGAATCAATATTATTAAGTCTATTAGGAGTCAATAATTAAGTTATCATCCAAACTTTATATATGTTATCATCCGTAACTCATATATTAATAATTAAGATATCATCTAAAATTTATGTGAATTATCATCCGTAACCTAAATTTACTCCTTATTGATCATAATATATTGGCTCTCTACTCTTTTTCTATTATTTATTCATAAATATATATTAATAGATTTTTCTATAAGCCAAATGAGAAGGAAAAAACGGTGAAGTGCGTGAGTGGGAGACTGCGAATTGCGAAACACACACACGCCGACGACGCCGTGCCCGTGACAGTGAATAATATTTTTGTTGTTTTTGAATGAATCCCTCCCTGTGCAATGTGCATGCTGTCTCTCGTGAATCATCATTTTTACTATTTCATGCATTACTCTCTCTATGCAATCTTCTTTGAGATATTAATTCTTCATTATTTTATATTCATTGACCATTCATGATACTGATATCGATCAAGTGGGAAATGCGTACATTGTTATCCGACAAAATGTGTTCTTAAGTGACATTGTTTTCATATGCTGCTTTATGCCCAGCATTATTCATGCCTCTTTAAGAACTCTTGTAGCTCTATGTAGTTTTCGAAAAAGAGTTTTTTTTTTGGACTTAAAAGATAAATTTTCTTTTTAACAAAATTTTTTATTTAAAATTTAATGGAAGGCCGTATAAAATTTTTTAGGACTAGTTCAGTATTCGGCCGTTCACATTTTAAAATTGTTAGATTACAATTTAGTTAAATATATAAAATTATCTAATAATTTTTAATAAGTAACTTAATATAAAGCTGATTGCACGAAATATTCACCAAATTTTTTTTTTAAGTCCCGAAATGCTGCTTAAAGTTTTTTCTTTTTTTACTAAGCTTACGGTGTTTTTTTTTTGGTAGGAGGGTTTCCTAGACCCGATAGACTCAAACTAATCCCTTATGTCATATCGAGTGCTCCTTTCGAAGGATTTGACGTGACCATATCCCCTTTTGCATACATGCCGCCACCAAGGTTCGACTTGGGACTACACACTTAAGCAATCCAAGCCACTTATCACTTGTGCTAAGGGACGTGGTTAGTGTTTTTATTATTATGCTATTAAATGCTTACAGTTGATAGCGGCTCAAAAGTCAAAATTGAATATTGGGCTTCTCAAGCAAGCCCAAAGATTTATGGTCCAATTAAGATTTCACAAAGGTCATTGTCCAATAAAAGAAGATTTTGCAATCTCCAAAAATAAAATTTCGCGTCCACTTTATTTTATATCCAACGTTCTAAACCAAATTTGGCCCAATTTGATAAAAAGCTACCGATCCAGATGTAAATTCCCTCAAGACCAAAAAAAAATGTAAATTCCCTGTTTTGTCCCTATCCCGCCAGCAACAGTTGAAGATTTAAGAAAATAAATTAATTTAGTTGATCTAATGACAAGAATCGAGATTTGGGGATTTAAATTCTGCATTATCCATATAATAATTCATTAGCCAATATTAATATTAGAACTCAGATTTACAAAGACATTTAAAAAGAAAAATGAAAATTATCCAAAATACAAAAGTACCAAAAAGTACGTTGCCTTTATTTTAAACGTTTTTATTTTGATAGGGTTAAGCTCAGCCCAATCGTATCGTGACTCGTGACTCAGTCGCTTCAATGGCAGAACCAAACGACCCTCATTCAGGTAACCATCGCCAAAACCTGTTCATCCTTTTTTTTTTTTGAATATTTTCTTCAATGCTTTTCGTTGCTTGCAGTAAAAATCTGTGCGTGCTATAATCCCTTGATGCTAGGTCTTTTCAATCTAGGGTTAAATATTCGATTTTTTGTACCTTGTTTCCAAAAGTATTGTTACCTTCTTGTGTTTTGATCTGTTTCAAGTTCTTGATGTATTTGATTTGATTTCTTCTACTTTTTTAATTTCCCATTGCTAAATGCTCCTTTCTGTTTGTGTGGGAATGTGCCAAGATGATTTGATTTTTTTCCCCTATTTTTTAGTTTTTTCAATTTTTTTTTTCAAGAACACGATGTAAGAGTTATTATTACTTAATTGATTCAAGTTTCTTGCTATTCATTTACAGCATGTTTGGAAAAGATTATTTCTCGGATATAATTGAAAAAGCAAAAAAAAAAAAGACTGTATAGAATTATAGGAAGGTTTAGATTATAGGCTATTCTGAATTCAGAATAAACTAATTCAAACAAGGATTGAAGTACCAAAATTACCTATGTCCCTGAAAAACCAGGGAAGAACAAAAAAATATGCCCAGTGTGTGGTGCCTCGTGCACCCCTGCGATGGGCAACAACACGACGTGCTCTGCCCAAGTCTAGGGGCTCGACCTAGCACTGGGCACGTCATGGCAACGTGGCGCACCCACAAGGGGCAACATTCCGTGCACAGCCCAATGCTAGGCTCATCCTAGTACGTGGCGCGGAGTGCACGAGGGAGGTTGACAGACGGTGCCTCGTGCGCCTGCGTGATGGGCAACAATGCGACATCCAAAAAGTTTTATTCGTTTGACAAATCTACTTAAACAGTAGGTAATATTGACGGTGACGTGATTCTTGTCTAGGTGATTTTCTTTGAAGGGTTAGAATTTTTGTTTTTCTGTCGATAATTTTGCTATCTACATGATATTTTTATGAGTAATTTTGGTATTTTTTCATTATTAGTAACTTTTTTATCAATCCCATTTACTTTTATGCTAATGTGTTAAAGTGTTTGTTTGCCTAAGATTTTTTGAATCTTAAATACACCAATTAACTGATTCTTGTAACACCAAGTAAATCCTTTCTTTTTTGAATCTTGAAAGAAAAAGATGTCAAAGCACCAAACATCTTTGAGCGAGCCAAGGAGGAGATAAATGCGGTCTTCCACCACGAAAAGACGGCAAGCCACGACAAAGAAACTCATGGGAGAAACGATGACATTGATGAGGGAACTCCTACTAGCGACGTCAAAGCCCCGGGCGTTTTTGAACGGGTGAAGGAGGAGATTGAAGCTGTAGTTGAGGCCCTTCATCCAAATACTAAAGACTCCCAGAATCATGATTCATCATCATCATCAAAGTGAAGAGAATGGTGGAAGTTGAATGTCCCTTCATATGTTTTTTTGTAATTATGATTGTGAAAAATTGTGTTGATGGTTTAAGGTGTAAACCCTGAAAACTTTGAGGACTTTTGTGAGCTCTTGGAGCAAATCATTTTCCATTTGCTATAATGTATTGTATCAACTACTTCTTGCTATATCAGCTTTTCTGGATTTGGATTCTCTATAGTAAGGAATAATTGTAAAGTAAAAAATTAAGAAATTTATCTGCATTAGATTAATAATTGATTCAAGAATGTTTAATCATTTACATTTACTATTTACAACTACCCTCTTAAGGAGGATCTTATATTCCAGCTTTGTGATAGTTGTCACAAATATGATACATCTATTCAACAGATCAGAGTAATAATTAAGAACACTGATGTTCTGCATAAAACACCATATTAGATTTTGGTCAAAAGTCAAAACTGTTATATATCTTCTTTTAGTTCAGCTGTTTCTTTAACGTTCTGAATCCATTCCCTAACAGATTAAGAAAATCAGAGAGGGCTTTATTACCCTTGAATATGGAGATTATTGATGTGAAAGTTCTATGGTAAATCTGTTATATCATCAAAATTCACATTTATCTATATAGTCTTTATAGCTGTAAATGGAATGAAATTATGATGTAATCATACTAACATTATTTAATTATTGGTTCGAGACTTAACAATTAAAATTGTCCATGATTTTCATTTCGCCGACAAAAATGTCCCTAGATTTTAGAAACTATAAAATTTTCTTCCAATTTTAATAAAATATGACAAAAGTATCAAATTATTAATAGTTAACATTATGATAATTAGGTAATAAATGAGTACTTTTATTATATTTTAAAAAAAAATGAAAAATATTTAAAATTTAAGAGCATATTTGTTAGCAAAATGAAAATTCATAGACAATTTTTAATAGTTAATTCTTAGTTTGACAAAATTCAGCTTTCTCTCAATTGTCATCAAGTTTCCAATCAAAACTACCTCGAGCCTCCTCAAAAAGTTTGCTTGATTTTAAAGGCTTGTGTTTGATTTGGGTATACTTGATGGAGCAGCTACATTCTATTCTATGACCTATGTTTGGGATTATTATTATTAATAGCTCTACGCCTCTACAGTTATAGGTTTGCATGGATAAGTGACAATCATTCATCTAAATATTGTTCACAAAATTAAAACCTATTTAAATTGCATGCATTACCTAGTTAACGTCACCCATAACATTAAACACTCATGCACAAGATCCAAACCATGCACATTATTTAATTTTTTTTGGAATCCTCTTTTTCTTTGCCCCAAACTTAACTTCTTTTCAGCAGCTCTAAACTGTAGAGTATTACTAGGCTTCTTTTCTGTCACTTTCTTTGGCACACCGTTTGTAGTAATCAGAGGTAAGAGTAAGATAACATCATCAGCCTCAGCTTCACCTTGACCATATAACACATCAACTTCAACATAAGAAAGACCTAGCTACATACCCTCCACATAAATATCCGAACACACTGCTTAACTATGAGTAATAATTTTCAGTCAATAGTGCACACCCAAATTGCACATTAAAACATAAGTGTAACTATGACTATATATAGCTGCATTTGTTCTTTAGTTGTTCCTTTAATTTCTTTAACATGATTGATAGATTGATGACCTAATCTTGTAATTTTGACTTAACATAGCCTGATAAGTTGTTAGCTATTTTTATTATCAAGGTGAAATGATTTTTAGTTTTATTTTATCACGCCAAAAAGGGGTGCTCTCAATCAATCAATTGGAGTCAAAGAATGCTTAACAGCATGCTTAGCAGCCCATAAAATACAGAGGGATTACTGAATATTAGTGTGTGGGATAGTTAACATGTGCCTTCATGATTATTAATTAAAAAAGAAAAACGTTTTATAGATAAAGATATAAAGTTTAAGTTTTAAAACATTTGTTGTATATTTATTAAAATAAAAAATTTTTGGATATTTGAATAAGAATTATACTAAAATTAAATAGAAAAAAAATCAAAACTACTCCTAAAACATTCAGACGCTGATAAAACTATCTATGATTAATGACGTTTGGTTAGTTTTATCAGACGAAATTCATCTTTCATGTGTAAAAAACTCATTTCTTTTTTTTATCGATAATTTTGTCGGGGCTAAATCTCTTATGAATAATTTTGATATTTTTTCTTAAAATATTTACATGATGTCCAAAAATACATTCATTAAAACACACGTTAACAAAATCCTTTAGTTGATTATATAATAACTAGAATCTCATTAGTAAGAAATTAACCCTTTATCAGTAATAATTAATAAGTAATAACCTCATACTGTGCATCAGTGATCAGTGTATGGCTTAATGGTGTAAGTGGAATATGCTTTTCTCATTGAATGTGGTAAAATATCCAGCAGGTGATATGGGACACCCCAAATTCAATGGCAACTAGTAAAGTGGAAATGTGGAATATTTGTAAGAGTAGATTTGTATGTTTCTCCAACAACTTACCCCTTTTACAGTGTTGAGAATATTAAGTATCTTATTTAATTCATTAACTAACTCAATAAATTATTTGTTTTACCTGCAGAACTGGAAATGTCTCAGAGGCTCATGCATTTTTTCCACCTCATATAAAGATATAACTGGCACTCTGCCATTGATTTCTTCCTTCCCTATGTGGCAACGAAATCATCAAGAAAAAGGAAAGTCTCTGTGCTGTAGGTCTCAAAAGTTTTATTATTTTTATATAATAATAAAATAATTTAATTTTCATACATTTACCATGAAAATGAGTTTTATATTTGAATCTAATTAGGTATTAAAAAGGTTAATAAAAATAACTATTTTTACAATTAACATCTAAATGATTCTCCAAAAAAACAAATGTAATTAAACAATTTTGTAAAAGAATTTACATTTTTATAGTATCAAAATTAAACTCTTAATAAAAAAAAAGTTGAAATACCATTCATGGTAAAGCTGTAGTTTCTAAAAATTAAAATGCAAATAATTTAGTTCTCAAAAGAAAAAAACAACTTGTAGTACTAACAAATTTTCTTAAAATATGATATCAGTTTCATTTTTTACTTGTTTTTAATGGTAAAAATTTAATTTTCATACAAGATTATCGTAAATAATTTTTATGTAAAACAACTAATAATATATTGTTATATCAGTAAAAATAATTAATTTTCAAATTCATAATTTAAAAAAATATTTAGACTCATGAATTTGATAGAATTCTTGTAAAAAGCTCTTTCATGAAATGCACATTATGGGTACTGTACTATGTCCTAGTTTAGTTATTTTAAAACTAAAGAATCATTTAGTTTAAAAAAAAAAAAATACATTCCACTTTTATTTGGCTATATTTTAAAAGAAAAGATTCACTTCCAATATGCAATATGAGATAATTAATAGTGTAAGAGTGTTGCAGGGAAGTTCAGACCCAAAAAGGGTGCTGTTATTCTGAATTTATGG
>JASCZI010271895.1:117807-156946 GCA_036250425.1 Stylosanthes scabra
CAGTACTATTTTAGATTGATCTGAGAAAAAGGGTTTTGGCTTGTATTGAAAGGTAAGTTATCCAATGTTAGCTGCACAGAAAAAAAAAAAAGAGACTAGTCTTAGAATTAGAAGTCATGATGAGTTGTCACTCAGTACATGAAGGTGAAAGTTGCTGAAGGCTTTTTTATTTCTTATTTTTTTATTTTTTATTTTTATTATCTTTGTGACAAGAAACAGCGGAAACAAAGAGAGAATCACATCACTTGCTTGTGAAGCAAAGATCTCTTGGCCAATGCAAAGGTTTTAAAGTGTGACCGTAGAATGTTTTTTGGTCATGGCTTCTGCCTTTTGGGGAATTTCAAGAATGCAACTACCTTTGGTTTTTAACTTTCTATTATATATATCTGTATAAATATTGAAGTAATAATAATCATTCATACCTACTATCCTCTTATTGATCTGAATCTTTTCAAATTCTGCATTCTTCACCCTCTCTCTTACACAACCATTATTGTTACCAATAACAAATACCAAACACCAAACATAATAATCATCATATTCATCCTTGTTTTTGGAGAAAGAGTAGAAGAATGAAGGGAAGATTATTCTTGAGTTTGCTAATAGCTTTGCAGGTTTTGAACTATGTTGCTGTAGTAGTAGTAGTAGCAAGGAACCCTTTTCTTCCAAATGATCATGGCATTTCTCATCCAGGTTTGTTATTCAAAAAAGAAAACAAATTTGACACCACTCTTAAGTTTCCTCAGCATATTCTCACTCTGATCTTCTTCTTTATCAGCACATGAAAAGGCACTAGAGTCTTCACAATCAGAAAATGTAAGTGTGTTGTTGTTACTTGTTACTCTTTTCATTTTGGTTTCTTTGGTGTCTTAGTGACTAAATCTATTCTATATTGTTAAAGGGTATGTTGGGGATAGAAGAGACAAAGGAAATAGCACATGGAAAAGGAAGAGTGGGAAAAATAGGGTCAAGTCCACCAATATGTGAGAACAAGTGCTATGGTTGTGTTCCATGTAAAGCCATCCAAGTTCCCAACACAAGCAGCAACAAGAGAAGCCATTTTGGGATTCAGTATACAAATTATGAACCCGAGAGCTGGAAATGCAAGTGTGGCCCTTCCTTTTACAGCCCTTGAAACATTCTTCACACTACTTATTTCTTTTAACCCCCCATTAACAAATAGACTAGTTATTATAGGTGTATTAATTTTGCACTCGATATCGAGTCGACTTTATGATCGGCTTGGTGCAATTGCAAAATGAGTCATTTGAGACATTTTTCTGACGAATATTGTTATTGTTAACTAGTTTGTATTTTGTACAAATTTTAATTATTTAGTAAGAATCATCTTGTGATTACAATCATTTCCATTTGAACACATACACATACTTATGTTATGTGTTCCAATAAGGGTAGCATTTGATATTTCTAACATAAACTGATAAACACATGGTTCTAAAGTCTAAACATTTTAAAATTTAGATTAATTGTCCTACTTATTAAAGTGTGAAGAAACTAATACTCTAGTAGGGTATCTTCTTACATGTATTTATTTTCTTTTATTATTTAATATAGATTTCTTTGAAATAAAAGGCCATAAATGCCATTATAGTTTCCATAACAATTTTATTGTCAAATTTAGTCTTCATTGGACATTAAAGTTTATGGAAAGTGGACAACAACATAAGACAAAAGTGGAAAAAGAAGAGAGAAAATATGAAAGATACAGAAGCATAAGGTCTGACCAAAATCGTTTGCTTTGCCTCAAATCCCAATCTTCATTAGTTGTTTCTTGGGATAGGAGCTGCAGATTTTTGAAGTTTCAATCTATGGTAGCTGCACTTTCCAATCTACCATCAGTCACCTAGCTTAGTTAATAGTTACAATAATATTAACCAGACAAAAGCATACTTCCTCTCTTTCTATTATACTTAACTGTTAACTCCTTTTTTTTTCTTTTTTTTTCTTATGACGTATGCATGTCTTTGGGATATAATTATTAATTATAATAAATTGGGAAATTTTCTGGAAGCAAGAGCATATAGGCCAAAAGCTTAGGGACATGTACTTCATGAGAAACAAAAAAGACTAGCTAGAGACATTGTATTATACAAGAGTTGTAGGTATTGCAGGAACGCTAGTATTCTAGTAGTTTCAATTTGGTAATTGGTATTTCAATGGTAATAATTGAAATAAAAATTTGTAACTATCTCTTCTAGTACATGTTAATCTCATAGATTATTCAAACCCAAGATTACAATAGGTCCATAGCCAAAATGCCACACGGTCCTTAAATGGGTCATACTTCACTGTTTTGGTGTAGCTTTGGCCTTTGGGTAGGTTAATGACTTAATGTTCACTCTGCCACATTCGTTAAGAACTCTTGTATTTTCTGCTCTGTTTTACACTAATAATAGAAAGGTAATTAAGGTCTATGTAAAATTAGAGCCTTGATTTCATTATGCTACTTAGGACAAAGGGTGTTCCTCATAATCTGATATGCTATTGGATCTAAGTTCATAGCCTACAGTCCATAACACTTCACACCTAAATCTCTATACAGGGCTGGCAATAGTTAGGACAAAATACGGTTTAGATTTTACTATCATTAGATTTAGATCGTATTTCTTCTTATAAAAATTAAAAGATAATATCGGTGGAGGTTATTACTTAAGTTCATCATTAACATTATTTAAAAATACCGCTGATAAAAGTTATTGAATGAAAATAGACAATAGGAAAAATTCAATAAGTTGTTTAGATCCTAACTTAATTCTAAATCCAATAATACATCTTTATTTTTTGATTGAATAAAAATTGGGTGAAGCCCAAATCTTCCCTAATCAAATTTCAAAACAGAAAATACATTCACCTCCTCCAAAGTTTCTATATATAATTGTTAAAAAAAGAACAACAGAGAATCATAGTTAATTTCATATGGAAAATTTTTTTTAAATAAACAAAAAAATTTCAAAATTTACCAAAATACACTGTTTTAAAAAAATTTATTAAAATAAAATGTATTAGGAATACAGTCCGGATCGGTATTAGTTAGAGGGCATAGCCTTATTTATTTAAAGCATTTTTTGTGACTTTTATTTAAAGCATTAATCACAACAAATATTTTTTTATTTTTTATATAAAATTGGAATTAAACTTTAGAAAAAAGTAGTAATACTAGGAACCATCGTTAGGGACCAATAGGAAGGCAAAAATTGTAATTACGTAAATAGCGGGTGGTAAAAAAAAGAGAAAGAAAAAAAAAAAATATTGCCTCCCTATTGTCTTCCTAATGTTGATTCTCAAGATTTTCTCTTTTAACTTTTTTTTTAAAAAAAAAACTACGAAGATAATTCTCTAAAATTTCACAAAAAAAAAAATCCCTAAAACATTATATTTACTATTAGTGTGTATTCTATGAATGTGAAAAATAAAAATGCATTATTATTTGGATTTACGAAATTACCCTTGTTCCCCGCACAAAGAAAAGATGAAAAGTGAGCAGAAAAGAGTCATCCCCGTTGAGTTCATAGATCTTCAAACTGCAGTCGCTGAATCTCCTCCTTTTCTTTTCTCTTCTCGTTTCCTCTCTTCTCTCTCTTCCCGGATATGGCGTCCAATGTAAGCTCCTCTCTCTCTCTGCAACATTTTGTTTCACTTCAACTTCAGCGTATCGCATATCATATCATATCATTGCTGTGTGCACAGATCACAATCTAGCTAAACAATTATTAGGTTTATGAAGAAGTGAATTGAATGAGTATTTGATCTTTTTATCTTACGGTGGATCTTGTGAGCTCATGAATCCTAGTGTAGTTTGTGTCATTGATTCTTAGATTTGCGTTTTCGTGAAGTTCCTGATTTGTTATTCCTGGTTGGATAATCACGTGATTTTGAGTTTGAAGTTATGTTCCTGTAATTAGGTGTTCAAATCGTATATTTCTCTTCGCTCTAATATCAGATCTGTTCAGAACAGTTACACGAGTGTTTCTTTGTGATGCTTCGTTAATAAACTTATCTGGCACTAATGTATGACTTTGTAGCTGCGTAATCATCAGTTTGTGGAACCATTAATCATGCTAATGGACGAGACTCTTTTATTGTTATTATTATGATTATTACTATTATTAATATATTAATATTAATATTATTTTAAAAGCACCATAGTTTGATGCAAGGTTTTCACACTTTTGAGTTAAACTTTAGGAGATTCCAAGTTTGTATCTCCAAATACAGATTATGAGTTGAGCTTTATGATTCAAGTTTATCTAAGTTCCATGAGTTCAGATGAACTCTCTACTTTGATTACTATGGTCTAGTGATTAAACTAATAATTGTAGTGAATACTCTATATATGCCCTATGGTTCCACATCGAAATTCTTGTTTGTGACTTTTGTGGTTTTGTGTGTGTTTTGCAAGTTTTAATGCCATAACCAGAGTTGTTTTGATATTGCAATATAGTGGACTAATAACAGGGAAGTGTTAGAGTACAAAAGTTTGATTTTCCTATGAATGGTGTGAAAGTGAAACTGAATAAGCTAATTTTCACAGATCTTTTTTACTTGCCCTTTGAATTTATGTTTGTCAATTTTGCCTCTCTTTGATTTCCTTTGTGATTTATTGCTTTGTTTTTCAACTATAGGGCATGTGTCCTTCAGTGAAAAACATTCTTCTTCTAGACTCCGAAGGGAAGCGTGTGGCAGTCAAGTATTACTCTGATGACTGGCCAACAAACAACGCAAAGTTAGCTTTTGAGAAGTTTGTATTTAGCAAGACTGTTAAAACAAATGCCCGTACAGAAGGTGAGCAAAAGAGCTTGGAGATATATTCATCATACTAAGAAGTCGCTTAATTTCTGTTGGGTTTTAGTGCCATGGGAGTGGCTATATCTATCTATTATCTATCTATTATGATTATTGATGCAACAAATATGTAGTTTTTGGAAGAGGTTATTCAATTATGCATGTAGTTATCTATACACCAATAGTGATATCAACTGTCTATTATACTGTCTAATGATACGAGAATCACTAATGAGTAATGACCTTAGTTATGTTTGAATATAAGTCTTCCAACAATCTAAATGCTGTGAATCGAAGCAGTGAAGTACTTTTCAATCTCTAATTATCAGCATCCTTGATGTTATTGCTAAAAAGGCCACTAATTTGCTGTTTACAATCATCTGCAGCTGAGGTAACACTACTAGAGAACAATATCATTATCTACAAATTTGTACAAGACCTGCATTTCTTTGTCACTGGTGGTGATGATGAAAATGAGCTGATTTTAGCATCAGTTCTTCAGGGTTTCTTTGATGCGGTCACCCTTCTGTTAAGGTATTCTTGTTTGAATTTTCTTATTTTAATTGAAACCAAGGATGTGAATTTATTTTGCCATTTACTCATCATTCTCTGTCTTTCTTTTTTTGCCTTTGAATGTCTTTACACAGGAGCAATGTTGACAAGAGAGAGGCACTTGAGAACTTGGATCTAATTCTTTTATGTCTTGATGAAATCGTTGATGGAGGGTCTGTAGATATTTCTTTGCCACAAATTCTTTCCCAATAAAGTCTACAACCTGGTTTTAGAAAACATGTTTGTATTCATTTCATTTTTAATCAAATAAATGGCGCATCTCATTTTCTGGGTTAGGATCTTATAAAGGAAATACAAGTTTTCTATGTTCTTACTATTTCTTTGACAAAATCCTAAAACCAGGAAATGTTAAAACAAGGTGTCCCTTGTAATTTAAAGTGAAAATTGGAAATAAAACCAGTAATATTCTCCTAAACCAATGAAGTCCTTACTCATTAATAATCTATGTTTCTAATAGTTATTTATTTATTTAATTTTTCCGTTGAAGGATCATCCTTGAAACAAATGGAGCTCTTATTGCTGAAAAAGTGACATCCAGTAGCTTGGATGCTGATGCTCCATTGTCTGAGCAGGTAATGCACATCTCTTTCATCTCACTTCAATTTCTGTCACCAAATTGTGCTTTTTTTGACTTTGCATTGTGGTTAATTTCTATTCTTTGTCGACAATGTTTTTTACTGACCTCTAATCCACCTATTATATATAAAGAAAGTTATGTCTGTATCGGCAGATGATTAGATGTCGGCATAAATTCTTTTGCAACTGATAATAGTGCATTGAAGTTCATATCTTTTACATATTTAAGGCACAAAATGCATTTTAGGCAATATAAACGATTAAACGGGAGTTTTCTATAGTAGTCCAAGGTTTACGTTTTGTTAAAATTACAGGTCAGATCAGTCTTCATGTTTAACAGGATGTCACTAATTTTTCTGAGCCTAACACCTGTAATAGGCTTCTGTAGTTCTATAAGTACTAAGCTTACCTGTTGTTAAGCCTACCCTAGCTCGAATCCTGTTAGAAGGCCTGAAATTTAAACATAAAGTATAAAAAATTCTAAAAAATACATAAATTTACAATAAGTTATGCAATGGTAAATAATTAGGTACCAAGAGAAAATACATAAACTGCAATGATCTTCCTAACTGGCATTTTTGTGAACCTGAATATGGTTGTATTTTTCTTTTTTATTTTTTAGAATAACGCACATATGATTTGATCTATTTTGCAGACGCTAACTCAAGCATGGGCTACAGCCAGAGATCACTTGACAAGAACCCTTCTAAAATGATCGAATACACTAGAAACGAGTTACTTGTATTTGGGTAGTTTTTATTTTAAATTTATATATTTTTTTGTGTTGATGAGAGTTTCCTTTCCTGTCCCCTAATTTGTCGAGCCAACGAGAGGAATTGCATCGTTCCATTCTGTTGAGTGTTTGACAATGGTTTTCCTTCTTTTCATTGTATCAGTGATTCTCTATTCACTATCATTATTATTTTGCGGAATACGGTAAAGAAATTATTGATCCTAATTCCTAAATAAACAAGCATGCTAACGATTTCTCAAGTTACTGTAAACGTTTTCAAAGAATTTTATATGTATAGAAATAGGTAAGATATCTGAAGACAGTAAGACAAAAATAAACAATCCTCAAACAACCTAATAAATAGAGCGTTGCACTTGATTTCTTTGTTCTTGTGGAAACTTGAGAAAAGTGCTAGCTTCAGTAATCAAAATACCCCCTGTTTCTTCCTTTGAAGTTGAATCTCTGTTCCTTGATTTGTAAGGTACCTATTAACCAAAAGTTGAATATCAGACAATTGCAACCGTAACTAAAATTTCCATTCCCAATCAACTATAAATGTGAGATTTGGTTATTTGAGAGACAACAATTGCCAAGTAAAAATAGGACTAAAAAGGCAAGCAAAAAAAAAATAAAATCAGAGGCACAACCAAAACCTGAAGAGAAACAAAAAATACCTACTCATCTTCAAGCCATTACAGCAGCTGTTTCTGAGATCATGATCACAGGAATATCAATTAATATTGATGTACACATAAAACACACAAACACATCATAATTAATCACTCTCTCAAGTGGAAAAGGTTTATGTGTTTCATGTGTTTTATGTGTACACCTAGCAAAACCGCAGCAATATCACCCTTCTAAATCCTGATTAATCTCCATAAGTACCCAAGGACATCTGCTCAAATAAAAAGTTGTTGCAGAATATTGTTATTCCTCTCCTCCAATATGAAAATTTGCAAAACTATGAATAGTAGGAGATTTTATTTTATTTTATTGCTAACTGTCTAATCTGTTGTTTAGGCAAAGTCATGTTAGCTTAAATACAAGTGTCTTATCACATAAAATATAGAAAGAGAATATTGAGAAATATTAACTCTAAGCAGAAAGTGTCTCACAGTAGAGTTCTGTGTAAAAAAATGTGCTTATTTTTCATACCTAGCAGGCAGTCACAAGAACATGAAAATGTTTCACTTGAATCACATTCTTGGGCAGGTAAGTTAGTTTCTGTGGCCCAGCTTTCGTTCCCAATTAGCATTAACATTGCTCTACGTCGTGATTCAAGATTCCTTTCTAGTTCATCATTCAACTCCAATCCATTCTCCAATGCAACCAATAGTTTGTACTCATCCATATCTTTGTGATTCATAATGTCAATTGCCAAATTCATCTTCACCCCAAACTCCAATTTCAACTCCAAGTCTAATTCCACTCCCTGTAGAACACTCACAAGGCCTGAAAAAATTGGGTGCACCCCACATTCTTTCACATTGATTAGTCCATCAAGGTGTTCATCATTGTTACCAATTGTGGCACTGAATTCAAACCACACTTTTTTCCCTCGACATCTGCGGATGCTGTCGCAATGGAGTGGATCATACCATGCAAAAATGTGATCAGAGTTCAAATCCCTGATGGCATTGTAATGCCATGTACTTGTACTCCCAACCTCTTTACCTTCTGCCAGGTAACATTGACATTGGATTTTAACTCCATGCTTCTTCATTCCATAAGATGGAGAAAGAACCACAGAGTAAATGAAACCTGGCATGTTGTATTGAGTTGGAAGTAGAATGGCAACGGAGGAGGATGTTGTTCGATATTTGAACTGCTTTGGGATATTGCTTCCTACTAAACAAACCTCAACACTGTTATAGTTGTTGTTTTGTGCATCAGCACTGTACCACCTTAATATTACATCATAATATGAAGCACTCATCATTATTAATTGCGCTGCTTCTATAATGCACTGTTGTGAGCTTCTATCCAGTTTCATGCAATTCTTGAATGAAATGAGTTTCTTCTTTCCCTTCATTTTTGCTGCAAAACTAGCCAAAGTGGATACTGTCACCAATGATGTGCAGTTATCAGCACAAAACTCTTTGATGAATGGTGGAAGCTCTGCTAGAAACCGGAGCTTCCTACAATTCTTTAAGGAAAGAACCTCTAGTTGTTGAAGATTCTTGATGCTTGCTGGCAGCCTCTCCACACTGCTTCCATCTAGTCTTAATTCATTTAGCTTCGATAAGAGATCAATGCTATCAGGTAGTTCGGACAATTTCTCACAATACTTCAAATGCAGTATTTTTAAAGATTCTAAGCCATCACATAAGACATGTAGCTTTTGTTTGTCAATTACTTGTGTGCAGTTAGAAATCCTAAGCTCCTCAAGAAATCTCAAGGAAGATAACTCATTTGGAAGATTCTTAAGTCTTAGACCTTCTAGATTGAGAGAGACGAGTTTGTGTAGATGCCCAATTGATGAGTGTAATATTTGGATTCCGGTGTTACTCAAATCCAGCTTTCCAATTAAATCCGATGACACCGAAAATTCCTTGAGACTTGAGCAGCCATGGACACTGATCTTCTCCAAAGATGGTAAATGCTTTTCACCTTTAAGGCTCTTCAATTTCTTGCATCTATCTAATATCAAAGTCACAAGTGTATCCAAAGTCAAAACAGATGGATGAACGGCACACAAATTCTCGCAGCCCATGAGATACACCCATTTAAGTTTTGATGCCCTGGACAAATCTGGAAGCTTTCTCAGCTGTTTGCATTCACTCAGATCAATTCCCTCCAAATTCACAAGGTCCTATCAAAGTGTCAATTCAAAATCAGAAACCATGGTGATTCAATAATGTCAAATAATAAAAGTATACATTCACATATACATACCTGAATCCCCTGCCAAAGTTCTTTAACATTGCTCTGCGGCATGCGAAACTCAACGAGCAACTTAGCAGAGAAATTCGGTGGAAGAGACTTGAAGGGGTACCCATGCCACTCAAAGTACCTCAGTTTATCAGAAAATGACTTGAGGGCTCTAGAGTGAAACACATCGGCTGATCTCCTACCCGAAGGAAGATGGAATCTAAGGAATCTTAAATTGATCATCATGCTAAATGTATCAGCATCCAAGTACAAATCTTGAACTTCAGATAAATCTAATGCTATGCCTTGAATTCTGTCAGTCCCCTGAAAAATTCATGAAATTAATACCAAAATTTCTATTTACAAACATATCTGGCAGAAAGTAAGTATAAGTTTTCCTTACCTTGTTATTTTTAAGGACATCATAAACTTCTTTAATATCTCGCAGTCGACTACATCTTCCAGGGTCTCTCTCGCATTCTTGACGAACTATATCCAAACCCATTTCCTCTAGCAAGTCATGCATTTGAAGTCTATTGTTATAAGATACTGTTAAAAGAGCTTTATTAACAAGGACATCTATTCCAAGTGCTGTGTAGAAACCACAAGCATCTAATATCTCTATGACATAATCTTTGTCTTTTCCCTTGAAAAAGAATGCAATATCTAGAAATATATCTTTCTCTAGCTTGTCTAATCCATCAAAGCTCACTTTCAATACGCTTTGAATTTTCGAATTGGGATATTCTCTGAGTTTTTTCAATGCATTTTCCCAAAACTCTCTACTCTTCTTATAAAGATATGAACCCAAAACTTTTAGAGCTAATGGAACTCCACCAGCATAATCAACTACCCTTTCTGAGAGATGTTTATATCCCTCATCAGGGAACTTTACCTTGAAGGCATTCAAGGAGAAAAGAGTTAGAGATTCTTGAAAGTTCAATCCCTTGAGCTCATATATTTCATCAACCCTTCCCACAAGCATCTGTCTATCTCTTGTTGTTATGATGAGTTTGCTATCTGGTCCAAGGTCACCAAGCTCTCCACACAAATACTCTAATTGCTCAACATTATCCACATCATCAAGAACAATGAGGACTTTTTTACTGAGGACCCTGCGCTTGATGAACATGGATCCTACAACATTAGATGAGGGAATATGTTCCTTCAGTATGTCATAAAGAAGCTTAGTATGTAAATGTGTTAATCCATGCTTTGTTGATTCTTCTCTAACGTTGGCCAAGAAGCAAGAGCTTTCATATTGGGGAAAGTGTTTGGCAAACACAACTTTGGCAATGGTTGTCTTGCCTATACCCCCCATGCCCCATATTCCAATTACTCGAACTTTTTCCAATGATGCTTCAATGTCTCTCCTGGCTTTATCATTTCCAATGAGGCCTTCTAGTTCATTAGGGTATCTCAGGTACAATTTTTGCAGAACATCGTTAACAATGTTCTGAATAAGTTGAGAATTGTCCCTACCATAAGAAAGAACAAACAAAAGAAAAAGAAAGACTCAAACATGACAAGTTAGAAAACTATCAATCACTCACTATGTAATGGCCACAATGCCACATCTAAATACATCACTTAGAGTCTTAGTAAACTTTCTCTTTGAAGATTGTAAGTTTTTTATTTTTTATTTGAATAAGATTTAATTTTAAATTTTTTTTCTAAAATTTCTAACGTATCACCCAACCGGCAACCTGATGACTAATCTGCTACGGATTTGAGCTCCATTTAAGAGTTTGCCATTGGCCAATGGGTTGCTGTATGCACGAGATTTGAATCATCGACACTTGCTTAAGCGGATTAGTTAGTTAGCTACTGTAGCACTAGCAATCAAAGTTGGTTAATTTTAACTGTTAACGCAACTGTATGACTAGAGTTTAAACCCAAGATTTGGGTTAAGCTGGGAAAGGTCCGACCAGTTTTGACACCTCAATTATATTCCCATATTTTACTATTGAGAAGTGAGAACAGACATTAATTGATTTTGTTTCTTCTTCTGATTAAATAGAAGGAAAGGATATAAGAGTTACCTGTGTGTGCGAGAGTCCCATCCACACAAGTTGGCAACTTCAGTCAGAGCAGCCTTCCACTTGTGCACCTTGAACCTCAGGCCACTTCCAAGATCTCGCTCAAGCTTCGCTAACGCTTTATCATAAGTCCCTGTTTGGTTCCTTACGTCCGAAGGATCAGTCTCGTAGAACACAGGTATCACTACAAGTCCCTCTAATTTTCTGCACTCCATTATCTTAACCAACTCTTCCAGACACCATCTTGAAGAGGCGTAATTCTCAGACAAGACCACGATGGCGACGCGCGAGCTCTCGATTGATTCTGATAGTTTGGGCCAAACTTGTTCTCCCTTTGTGAGATTATAATCTATGTATGTGTCGATTTGGTGGCGGTGAAGAGCACTGTGCAGATGGCTTGTGAAGCCGACACGTGTGTCTTCGCCTCTGAAGCTAAGGAAAATATCGTGCTTTCTGGTGGAGGAACAAGACATGATTCCGATTTCGTCAACACACAAGAATAGTTGATGAAGCACAAGGAAGTAACGAAGAGAACACGAAAAATATAAATATTAAGATAAATAAAAAATAAAATTTCTGCGTTAATATTTAATCTTTTTCGCGTTGAAAATAATATGTACGAAAGTATATAAATAAAATTAAAATGGAAAGGACAGCGTAATTTCTACCCTTTATATCCTCTTATTTTATGCCGGCATGTGAATAGGAAGTACTCCTTCCAGGTCAACACGAACCGGATGAGAAAATTAAAAGAAATAAAGCCGTACTCATTGCTCAATAATCAATATCCAATGTTAGAAGAGTAGTTAATTCAAGTCCAAAAAAAAGAAAGAAAGAAGAGTAGTTAATTATTTCTTAATGCAATTGAAGTGAAAATAATGAGGTTGGTGTTTGTGGTGGTTATTGTTATTCTAGCAAAGATATCACCCGCAGCTACCCAAGCTCTTCCTGGCTGCACTGAAACATGTGGGAATGTTTCAATTCCGTACCCGTTTGGCATAGGAGTTTCATCAATCACCGGTAAAAGCTGCTTCTTGCAGCAAAACTTGGAACTTGTCTGCAAAGACAACTCAACTTTATATCTCCAAGGCGGTGACCTAAAAGTATGGAACATCTCCCTCAAAGGTCAACTGCACATGCCGCCTTTGATTTCCAAGGTATGTAGAGATGATCACAACAGTGGAAGGACACATGGCAGCGAAGAAGTCAGGCTTCCGGTAGAAAGCCGGGGGTTTTCGATTTCTAAGGAAGAAAACAGCTTTGTAAGTGTAGGGTGTGACACTTACGGGTTCATCAATAATATACATGGCAGCATAGAGAACACAGCAGGGTGCTTGACAAGGTGCAATAGCATGGCGGATATGCAAAACGATGGGAGTTGTACGGGGATAGGGTGCTGTAAGGTGGATATTCCTCTTGCAATGAACAAGAGAAATACTATTATCAGCATAGAGGCGCATAGCTTCTCCAATTTCAATAGATCATGGGGATTCAACAACTGCAGCTACTCCTTTATATCAAAAAAGGGTACCTACAAGTTTTCGGCGAGTCATTTGTTGAAGGTGGTATCGTTGGAAAGGGTTCCCATGGTTGTTGATTGGAGCGTTGGAGAATATGGTTGTCAAGTTTCCCGCCGGAACATGTCTCTGTATGTATGCAGAGGTAATAGCAGTTGCGAGGATTCCAAGAGTGAATATGGTTACCGATGCAGATGTAACAAAGGCTTTGAGGGAAATCCCTACCATCCCCAAGGTTGCAAAGGTATGGTGTGTTCTAAATTAGATTTAACTGTTCATGAATCCTAAAGGTAAAGTATAGACTAGGTAAAGTATACTCTAAATAAATTTTAGTTAAAAGTTTTAAAAATATTCTTTAATTTGATTTATTTTTATTTCTAACAATTTTTTATTATTTTTAATTTTATTTTTATTGTCAAATATTTAATGATTAATACGTGTTTAATAAGAATTTTTTAAATTTATCTTCAACATATTATTCATTTTCATTTATTTCCTCTCACCAATGCTTGCACCATTATCATCATAAAATTTTTCTTCTTTTTCCTTCACATCACTCTTTTTTTTTTTCGGTTTACTTCCTTTCACCAATGCTCACCACCACCATCATTTTTTTCTTCCTCTTTGTCGACACTGATGTCACCGTCATAACTTCTATAAAAGCTCATCAAATCTTCACATTTGATTAGTAGTTATTGGTGGTGGTGAATAGTATATAAAAAAAGATAACATTGAAAGAGAAATTTTGACCATATGTTAATTATAAAAAATTTTGACGATGATGATAAATTTAAAACTATTTGAAAACAAGAGTATTTTTAAAACTTTTTATCAACTTTTGAGTAAAAAAAAACATACTTTACCAAATCCTAAAATATATCCGTTGACATTTTTAAAGGTACTTTAAATGAATTTTGGTGTAGATATTGAAGAATGCAAGAACTATAACACCCATAATTGCATCAGTGAACATCATTGCCGTGAAACTGAAGGGTCATTTGAGTGCTTTTGTCCTTCCGGGGAATCTGGAGATGGAAAAAGGCAAGGTAAAGGATGCCGCCGAAGCATTGTGCTCACCAAGGGTGCTATAATTGGTAAGCAAGTAAACACAACTCACTTCTGGTTATTACTTATGAGAAATAGTTTAATAAAATCTCTTAAATTATTTATTAGTTACCATCTTTACACTATATATTCACGTGAATAGTATCAACCATGTATATGTTTGCTTAACAGGTTTAGGCGTTGGACTCTCAACCCTGATAGTGGGAACTTCTTGCATGTACCTTATGCATCGTAAAAGGAAACTAAGCAAATTGAAAAAGAAGTTCTTTAAACAAAATGGTGGTCTCATTTTACAACAAAGTCTTAGCTTCCAATATGATAAAGTCTTCACTGCAGAGCAATAGATCATTGGTGAAGGATATAACGGTACGGTTTTCAGAGGAAGTTTGTCATATAGTATGCCTAATGTTGCTATCAAGAAGTTCAGTGCAATAGATCAGAGCCGAATCGAGGTATTCATTAATAAGTTGGTTCTTCTAGCACACATGAGGCATAAGAATGTGGTCCCCATCTTGGGCTGTTGTTTAGAGAGTGAAGCTCCTTTGGTGGTTTATGAGTTTTTTAATAACAGTACCCTTTTTGACTACCTACACAAGAAAAACAGGTTCAAATTACCATGGGAAATTCGTCTACAGATAGCAATAGAGGCAGCTAAAGCTCTAGATTATTTGCACTCAGGTGTCACAATACCAATTATCCACTCAAATGTCTCAAGTGCCAACATTCTCCTTGATGACACTTTTACTGCCAAATTAATGTTTGATTTTGGGAATGTAAGTTTGAACTCGATGTATCCAGTATTTGGATTAAGTGTTGGTTATTTGGACCCGGAGTATTTTCTCATAGGCCAACATAGTGAGAAAAGTGACGTGTATAGTTTTGGTGTTGTGCTAGCCGAACTGATAACAGGGGTGAAACCAATATATGCGGAGAATCCAGGAGGGGGATTTACTAATCTTGCTAGGCAGCTCATCTTAGCCTTGGAAAATAATAGCTTGCATGATATACTAGAAACTGACATTGTGGATAAAGAAAATGAGGAGGAAATCATCCGAGTTGCTCTACTTGCAGCCAAGTGTTTGAGACTTAATGGAAAAGAAAGGCCTAGCATGGGAATGGTTGCAATGGAGTTGGAGAATATAAGAAAGAAGCATGAAAGCAGAGACAGTTCGGACCTCAGTTTGACCAAGACTCTACAATTGTTTGATGATACATCCAGCACTTTTGAGCATGGCAGCAGTAGTAGTAGCAGTAGCAGTGTCCAAAACAGTGGCTACGAATCATGTACCGATTCAATGTAGTAGATAACACTTACTCTCCCTCAAAAGTTCATAGTAATGATTTGATTCCACTATTGTATGCATATAAATTGGGTGTTATAATTTCTTTATGGATGAGTATTTGCGTTGACCACTGAGATTAACTCTCACTTCTTCTTTACTCTCTCAAACTCCAACCTCCAATTCCAGAATCCAAAAGGGGAAAAGAAGATGGAGAACTATAAGGCCAAATTCATGTGCAGCTACGGCGGCAACATCCAACGCGACACACACGACCACACTAATCTCTCTTACATCGGCGGCCACACCAAGATCCTCTACGTCCACCGCACCACCATAACATTCTCCGCCATGCTCGCCAAGCTCGCCACACTCTGCAATGTCGCCGCCGACGTCTCCTTCAAGTACCAGCTTCCCGGCGAGGATCTCCACTCCCTTATCTCCGTCACCGACGATGACGACCTCGAAAACATGATGATCGAGTACGATCAACTCCACGCCGCTTCCCCTAAAACTGCTCGCATGCGACTCTTCCTCTTCCCCAACCTACCTCTTGATTCCGCTCCGGCTTCTTCTGAGCCCGAACCCGACCCGGTCGTAAGGCAGTTGCTGCTTCCTCCTCCTCCTTCTTCATCTTCCGGTTTGGTTGGTCCGTTGAGTACTCATGGAAAGTACGACGTGTTTATCAGCTTTAGGGGTGAGGACACGCGCACAAACTTCACCTGCCATCTTCACGAAGCTCTGTGCAGAAAGCGAATAAAGACCTTCATCGATTACGAGCTTCACAAAGGCGACGAGATCTCGCCGTCGCTCTTTCGTGCAATCGAGGATTCGTACGTGTCTGTCATCGTCTTCTCGGAGAACTATGCTAACTCCAAGTGGTGCCTTGAAGAACTTGCGAGGATAGTGGAGTGTAGAAAAGAATATGGACAGGTTGTTATACCTGTGTTCTATGAAATTGAACCAACACATGTAAGGAGGCAGAATGGAAGTTACAAAGAAGCGTTTGAGAGGCACATGTCAAATCCCATGCTTGATATGAACAAGATTCAGAAATGGAAGGATGCTCTGACTGTAGCAGCTGATTTGTCTGGCTGGGATTCTGACTCTCGCTCCTATAGGTAATTATTCATTTACCAAATTGCAAACTGAAAAAATCCTTCATTATTCAGTAAATGGATTGATCAATTTGATGTAACATGTGTATTTTAGTCTCAGGTAGGGTTGATCAAAACCTTTAATCCAATGAGTTCCATTAAGTCTTAGTCACATGGAAGTTGGGCAAGGACTATGAATTAGGACTTAGTTAAAGGAGAAGAATCCAAGGATTAAAGTTAGTCAAGAATCCAAATTTGAGAATATAAAGAGAGTAAAATGAAATTTCGGAAGCATATATAATTTTAAAATTTGGGGGTTAAAATGTACATTAAGGTTATTTCACCTAACAATTTAATTTTTATGCTCTATTTCATACTGTAGGGATGACACTGAACTCATTCAAAGGATTGTCAAAGACGTTCTGCAAAAGCTAATTTACCATTACCCACCAAATGATTTTAAAGGCCTTGTTGGTATTCAGGAAAAGTCTGCTCCTTTAGAATCATTGCTCAGAGAAGCTCGATCAGTTGGTATCTGGGGGATAGGTGGTATAGGCAAAACAACTATTGCAAGATTTATATTTGGCAAATACTCTCATGAGTTCGAAGGTTCGTGCTTCTTGGAAAATATACGGGAAAGATCAGGAGATCATGTGCAAGGACTACATGATTTACGTGATCAACTTTACTCGGTGCTATTAAATGAAAAAATCCGCCAAAGTAGCACAGCAAATTCAACTTTTATTGAGTGCAGGATCCGCAGACAAAGCAATTTCATAGTTCTTGATGATGTGAGTAGTTCAAAGCAGTTGAAATACCTGGTTGGGGAGCTTGAATCCTGTGGTCCAGGTAGTAAGATCATCATTACAACTAGAGATAAAAGTGTGCTGGAAAACAGGAGAGTTGAGAAAATACATGAGGTGCAGGGGTTAGATTCTCATGAATCCCTTACATTGTTCAGTTTGAATGCATTTAATGAAGACTCTCCTGAAGTGGGATATAAAGAGCTGTCAAGAAGGGCAGTTACCTATTGCAAAGGTGTACCGCTAGCCTTAGTTGTCTTGGGTTCTTTTCTTCATTCTAAAAGTGAAGCTGAATGGGAAAGTGCACTGAACAAAATAGAGAAGATTCCCAATAAGGAAATTCAAACTGTCCTAAGGTTGAGTTATGATGATTTAGATTATGAGGAGCAACAAATATTTCTAGACATTGCGTGTTTTCTTAAAGGAGAGCTAAAAGAAAACATAGTTAGTCTATTAGACAGTTGCAGCCTCTATCCAGTTATTGGCATGAGATCCCTTCTTGATAAGGCTCTCATAACTGTATCTAATGATTCTGTAGGGATGCATGACTTGATACAACAAATGGGTTGGGAGATCGTTCGTCAAGAATCTATCGAAAATCCTGAAAATCGTAGTCGCCTGTGGGATCTTGATGAAACTTGTGATGTTCTGAAAAACAACAAGGTAACTGACACACAATATTTTTTTTTTACTGAACTTTCACATTAATTTGATTTAATCTTTTTTCTTTTTTTGGCAGGGAACTGATGCAATTCAAGGCATGAAGCTAGATACATATCAAATTCAACAAAACCTATGCTTGAGTGTTGACACTTTCAAAAAGATGCCTAATCTAAGATATCTCAAGTTCTTTATCTCCATAAGGGAGCATGGCAAATTAAATGGTCTGCAGCTTCCTGAGGACTTGGAGTTTTCTGAGAAATTAAGGCACCTTGAGTGGCATGCATACCCTTTGTCATCTTTACCATCAAATTTTTGTCCTGAAAAGCTTGTCACTCTTCAAATGCCTAATGGTCAATTTAAAAGACTCTGGAACAAAGTGCAGGTTTGTCCATATGCGTTATTAAGTTTCTTTTGTTTTTAGCCAGAAAAAGGAACTTTTCACCAATGATTTGCCATTGATGTCTCCATTTTCTTTGTTATAGGATCTTGTTAATCTGAAGGACGTAAACCTAGCTGGATGCCAAGAATTGGTGGAGCTCCCTGATTTGTCTAAGGCACAAAATCTTAAAAATGTGGATCTCTTTGGCTGTAGAAGTTTAAGCAACATCCATCCATCCATTTTATCTTGCAGCACACTTGAGCGTTTGGATCTAACAGGATGCTCAAAGCTTGAGACACTTGAAACCGATACTCATTTTAAATCACTTTGGCACCTCAATATCAGTGGCTGCTCAAGTCTAGTGAAATTTTCTGTGTCTTCAGAAGAAGTTGAAGTCTTGGATTTAATGATGGGAGTCAAAGTATTAAACCCGTCGATTGGCCGTTTCAGCCAAGTAAGAATCTTACATGTCGATGGGCATCGACTTGAGAATCTTCCAAAGGAATTGTCTTGTTTGAAATCTCTTGAGACGCTTTCAATACATAGATGCAGCCGAGTAAGCACCAAAGAAAACCTGCATCTTGTATTTAATGGCTTGCAATCTTTGCGAGAACTGTATTTCATGGACTGTCATTACTTGTTTGAGCTCCCTGACAATATCAACCAGCTATTGTCGCTGCAAAAACTAGTGTTGGATGGAAGCTATGTGGAGAGGTTGCCGGAGACCATCAAGCATCTTTCGGCGCTGGAGACATTGTCATTAAAGGGTTGCAGGAGGCTTCAATCTTTGCCAGAGCTTCCGCCATCCATTATTCATTTGGAAGCCCATAATTGCACATTGTTGCCTATAGCATCATCAAGTTTTACAAATTTTAGTCCACAAGAAGATGGCAGAAGTGATGATTCATTTGATAATCGGGTGAATTTACATGTACAGAAACATGCTGATTCATTCCATCAATATTTAAGGGAATTAGCCCACGGATATGAATTAAGAAGGATTAAAAGAAGAACAGGAGGAGGACGAAGAGCAATGTTTCCAGATAACAATTTCAGAATCTTCTACCAAGATCAGAGAATACCAAAGTGGTTTACATATCAAGCAAAGGGAGCCTCCATAACTTTTGAACTTAATCAGCCTTATGATCTCTGTTCCAGTTTTGTTCTCTGCGTTGTTCTCGCACCCGGTTGGCCCTCCCCAGTCAAGTATGGGCTTATTCTTCAGTATCAATGCCACTTGGAAGATGGTGACATGAACAAACATTCAACTAGTAAAATTTTTCTTGATGATGTTCCTGCAGAACGGGATTTTGATCATATTTATATGTCATTTGACCGTGGTGGCATCATGGATGCAGTTAAGGCATACAAATTAAAATACGAGGGTCAGAGCAAGTCTTACTATTGTAACCTAAAGGTCACCATTGAATTCCATTTCAACTGTTGCACAATTGAGTGGAATCAGGATCATGACTGGTTGATCATAGAGTGTGGGGTATATCCACTTGTTGCCCCTGATTCTCAGTTGAAACAGATGGAATTGGAGTTGGGCATAAAAAACAAAAGACCTAGAGGTATTCTTGAGATTGAGAATATTGAAGGTGGAGTTGGAGTTGGAAGCTCCAGTAACCAAGGACCACTCCCTTCCACAAAGAAACTCAAAGAACTTTGCTAGCGGGCACAGGTTTCTTACTTTCTTTCTTCTGAATTCTTATTCATGTATTAACTTTCTTTCTCTTCGTAACTTCTCGAAAGTGATGCTAAGTTAAGAGAAGAAATGATTTTTACTGACAAACTCTGAAGATACACTAATTTAAGACTTTCGATATTATTTTCTCAAATTTTCTTGGACTAATAACAATGATTACTAATGGATTATATTACAAGACATTACAAGTAGATTTGTTGAATTAAATCGCAGTTTCTTCTGATGTATGTGAGTTTTGAAAATATTTACTAAGGTTTAAAACACTCAACTGAAGGTCACCAATAAAAAAAAACACACTCAACTGAAAGTTGGTAATTTGGGATTGAGTGTCTACAGTAAAAAAAAAAACAAGAGAATGGAATGATGAGTGTTGTGGTTAAGGACAGTAATAGGGTAATAATTGAAGCTCTAAGTCAGAAATGATCAGCACGATTTCTGTTATGGAAGCCGAATTAAAGGTGGTAATATGGGCCACAAAAACAACAAAATCATTTTAGGCATTGTTACCTATAAAATTACACAACTAGTCTAATTAATCTCCTCTGTATTTGGAACTCCGTTTATAGGTTTGTCATTAGTCACTAGGTAGCTTATATACACAAGGTTAGATTCGAACCCCTAACATTTATTTAAATGAACAAGGTAACCAATTCAAGTTGTTGGTCGAATATAGTTTATATTTAATTAAGCAATACAAATTTAAAATTTGTATTTAAATTGTATGGATCTGTCACATTATAGCTCTTAGCTTTGTTTCTTTCTTTGTTCTTTAGTCACCAAAAAAAATTGTATGGATCTGTTATTGGATCTCGTATATATATAGCACGCAATTATAATTAAATGTCTTTATTATAGGTTGGAGCATTTTTAATGCATTATATATTTAGCTAACAACCAAAGACATGTGACAATACAGTCACAAAGTAGACTAACAAGCCTTTGACGGTGAGTTAATTAGTTTGATTTAGGAAGTGATTTTCTCTTTTGTTTGCCACGAAAAAACTTTGTGACTACTCCAGTTGGTATACTTGGTATGGTATGACTTATGAGAGAGAAATAACAAGATAGGATATATAGTTCCCATGCATGCTGCTTCCTCTACCAACTACCATGCGCTCTCTCATTCTCCCTCTCCCTCAACTTGAAAACCAAAGTATCACAACATATGCATCATTGATTCATTGTTAATTATGCTACACATACACACTCCATGTGCTTTTGCTCCACGTACAATTCATTAAACTACTGCTTGCATTTTTCATTTTTCAATTCATTCACTTTAAGTCAAATTTGTTCGATCTGCATTTATTAAAAAATATTAAGTATTTTTTTAAAGTATTTAACTAACATGTGTATGTCCATTATTTTTTAATAATAATCCTTGTATTAAATAGAATTTAGTTTTGTCATTGTATGTTTAGTGTGAAGTTGGCAGTACGTTGAAGTTCGTGTTGGATCCAAAGACTGAGCAATCCTTGACCATAACATGACAACCATCTACACACACATTTTCTTAGTACAAAGAGATATATCTAATAGAAGAGTAGAGTGCGGTTTATTATGTTACAGTTGCTCTCTATCTCTGAAATATAATCATCTGATCTGAGTATTATTAGGAATTTACGATAATGTTGTCGTCTCCTTGTAGCACAGAGTACGATGTATTCATTAGCTTCAGAGGTGAGGACACCCGGAAAAACTTCACTGTCCATCTGTTTAACACTCTGAAAGACAGCACAATCCAGACATACATGGATTGTCTTCTGGAGAGAGGAGAAGAAGTGTGGCCAGCACTGGAGAAAGCGATAGAGCGGTCGCTAATGTCGATCGTGGTTTTCTCAGAAAACTACGCGACGTCCAAGTGGTGCTTGGAAGAGTTGGTGAAGATTACTCAATGGAAGGAAGATCACGGTCAGGTTGTTATACCAGTGTTCTATAGAACAGATCCCACAGATGTAAGGAAACAGACTGGGAGTTATGAGAAGGCGTTTGCTAAACACGAAAGAGACTTCGCAGAGAGCGAATCCAACGTCATAACAAAGTGGAGAGATTCTCTCCGCAAATCAGCTAACATATCTGGATGGCACTCCGAATACTTTCCGTAAGTCTCTATATGCCTCGCCCCTCTCACAAATACTTCTTATCTGTTTTATATACTAGCTTGAAACCCGCACTACTCGCGGGTGATATATAGGTCTGATTGCAAAAAGCTTTGATGATTGACCGCTTTGTGGAACCTTGATCAAGGAATGGTGTAAAAGTTCACCTAGATTTACACAACTATAGCTTGACATTTCACATTTATCATTTATCACTAAAAATAACAGTTAAATACAATTAATATATGAATAAAACTATGATAATAACAATTTTTAGATAGAAAAAGACTAGGGAGCCAATATATTATGACTAATAGGGAGCCAATATGAGTTACGGATGCATGATAACTTATATAAGTTAATTGTTGGTTCCCTAATGGGCTCTCTAACGTTGGTTCCGTAGCATTGTTCTTTTTTTTTATATTTATAGTGTATATACTCTTTATTCTACATGGGAAAGTTTAGGGAGCACAGGGTACATGAAGCCCATGGGAACCAAAAGGAACCCTAGCCTCCTTCTTCCTTTGTCCATCGTCACAACCACCCCAAGGCCGCCGCCTCTTCGTCTTCTTCCGCCGCCTGCGCCTCCTCCTTCTCTTTTTCTTCTTCTTCTATCGCAGTCACCGCCTTCTTTTCTTCTTCTTCTGCCGGATCGAGCTCGTGCAGCTGCCGCCGCTTTCTCCTCCTGCGGATAGAGCTGTGCAGCCGCCGTTGCCTTCTTTTCTTCTTCTTCCGCCGGATCGAGCTCGTGCAGCTGCCGCCGCTTTCTCCTCCTGCGGATCGAGTCGCCGCCGCCTTGATCTCTTCTTCTTCTTCTTGCGTTGACGGGAGGAGCCAAATTTCAGGCGCCGCCACCACTTCCCTGGCTTCATCTTCTCACTGCAGCTGTCGCTTCTTCTTCTTCTTTGTGCGTCCTTGTCTGGCGGCGACGTCGGTGATTGGTGATGAGATCTTCTTCTTCCTCTTCTTCTTCCGATTGTTGTTGTTGTTGTGTGTTGCGGATGTGGTGGTAGTGTTGAGGTGGTGGTGGTTGTTGTTATTGTTCTGATGGTGGTGGTGGTGGTGGTGCACTTGAAGGTGGTAGTGAAGGTGGTAGTGGGTAGGTTATGGATGATAAGTTGTATTTTGTTTAGTTTGGGATGATAAGTTGTATTTTTTTGAAAGATAATTTTGTTTAGTTTGGAATGATAAGTTGTATTGTGTTTTGGAGGATAATTTTGTTAAGTTTTGAATGATAATTTTATACAGTTTCGAATGATAGCTGCTTTTAGTTTCGGATGATAACTATTTTTAATTTTTGACTATAACTTATAATTAAATATATTGGCTCCTTAATTGCTCCCTAATTTTGGTTCCGTAACACTACTCTTTCTACATAACTATTTTTAGTAATACTTTTCTTTAAGGAATTTTTAGTAACACTCTTGATAATAACAATTCTTAGCTACAAATATTTATAGTGTATACTATTTATTTTACTTAATTATTTTTAATAACACTTTTTTTTCGAAGAATTTTTAATAACACTACTCTTGCTTATTATTATTTTCTCAGTTTTAATAATCTTTCAAATGAATTGTCCAAAATATTTTTTAAGCATGTTTAACTTCTTATTAAATATATATCTCAGTCTATCCTTATTAATAAAATTATTTATAATTTTATGCTATATTTTTTATTTTTATTCTCAATCACTTTTCACTAATTTAATGTGAGTAGTTTATCAATAATTTTATTTGTACACCAATATTAGCCACTAAAATCAACTAAGCATAATACATATTAAAATACAAAATATAAATGTAGTTTAACTTATTTTTAGTGTATATTTTAATTTATACTTTAATGTGTATTATACACTAGTGGCTGAATTTGGTGTACACATAACATAACCCGTAATATATATCAAGTTTTTCAACACTAGTACACTACTAAGCAGTTGAGAAGATTATGTAATAAAATGATATTTCTCAGAGGAGAAGAGTATATAGTTTTATCCTATCTGTTTTTGAATTCATTGTAGGGACGATTATGAACTCATCAAAGCGGTTGTGAATGATGTATTGAAAATGCGTATCCTAAAGCAACCTCTTGTACCAACAGATCTTGTTGGAATGGAAGAAATCTATGAAAGTATGAAATTCCACGTGGAGTATCATCAAGTAATCGGAATTTGGGGTATGGTTGGAATAGGAAAGAGAACCATTGCCAAAATGTTATTTGCAAAATACTTTCCTAATTATGACCATGTTTGCTATGTGGAAAATGCAAAAGAATATACGCCTAAAAGGCTTATCTCAGAGCTATTAAGGAAGGAGATTCCCATTGATGTGACAGGATTCAAAACCAGTATGATCAGCCTTTGCAAGACGAGAGTTCTCATTGTTCTCAATGATGTGACAAATTCTGATCAATCATTGATAGAAGCAGTGTGCGAAGTGTACAAGAGCTACTATAGTCGAGCAAGTAAACTTGTTATAACAAGCACATATAAGCATTTGCTTATAGGGAGAGTTGATCACATATATGATGTCCAACCATTGGAAAAATCAAAAGCTGTAGAGCTTCTTAGCCTCAAAGCTTTCGGGAAAAGAGTCCCTGAAGAGTCTTTTGCGAAACTGGTAAAAAAGGTCGTTGAGTATGCCGGGGGAAATCCATTAGCTCTCAACCTTTTGGGTTCTGATCTCCGAACCAAAAAGGAAGATTTCTGGCTAAGTACTTTGGAAAAGAAGCGTTCGAATCAGGTCATTTATAATGCCTTTAGAAATATTTATGATGAGTTGGAGGAGCTAGAAAAGGATATATTTCGTGACATTGCATTCTTTTTCCATGGAGAAAAGAAAGATCTCGTCACAAGCATATTAGAAGCCTGTGATTTCTCACCAATAAGAGGGATAGAGGTTCTTCAAGATAAAGCAGTGATTACTACTATCCCATATAAAGAAACAATCGAAATGCATAGCTTGCTAAGGAAAATTGCTTTCGATATTGTAGGCACGGAAAACAGAAAAGACCCTAGAAAACGTAGCCGATTGAAGGATGTTGAAGACATTCGCGATGTACTCGAAGAGAGCAAGGTAGTGTCTCCTGTTTTCCATACCATCTTATTTGGATATTATATATTATAATCTAGTTTATTTTACTTTTTTTATTCATTGTTTTTCAGGAGACTCTTGATACTGAAGGCATAATATTAGATTTATCTCTAATTAAAGAAGACTTGCGTTTGAGTCCTGACGCATTCAAAAGGATGAAAAAGTTGAGATTTCTAAAATTCTATATCCCCTCGGGTCAGAGTTCTGGTAAGATGATCCATCCTACAGATCTTGAGCCATTTTCTGGTAAATTAAGGTACTTTGAGTGCCATCAGTACCCTTTCAAGTCTCTTCCACAAAGGTTTTGTGCTAAGTTACTTGTTGAGATTCGCATGCCGCACAGCCAGGTCAAGAAACTTTGGGAGGAAAAGCAGGTAAAGATATAAACATACATGCTCAAATTTGAATATTTTTCATGTGCATGCTAATGACTCAGCTCCTTGTGCAATTGGAACAGGAGCTCGATAATTTAGAAGGGATCGACTTAAGTGAATGCAAAGAGTTAGAAGAGCTTCCAGATTTGTCGGAGGCTAAAAGACTCAGATGGGTGAATCTCTCTGGTTGTGAGAGTTTGGCTGTTCTCCATTCATCTGTTTTTTCCTCCGACACACTTGTTTCTTTGATACTGGATAGGTGCACAGATTTGCAGTGTGTTAAGGCCGAAAGGCATCTGCATTATCTACAGCACTTAAGTGTCAAAGGCTGCTCAAATCTCAGAGAGTTTGCAGTGTCATCAGAGTTAATCAAAAACTTGGATTTGAGTAACACGAAGGTTGAAAAGCTGGACAAATCAATCGGGAAATTACAAAAGCTTGAATGCCTCAATCTAGAAGGTTCAAGAGTTAAGCATCTTCCAAAGGAGCTATCAGAACTGAAATTGCTTAAGGAGTTGAAGCATTCATACAGTGGACTAGTAATTGACAAGCAGCAGCTGCAAGACCTGTTTAACGGCTTACACTCTCTACAAACACTACATTTGAAGGATTGCAGGAACTCATTTGAATTCCCCGAAAACATCAACGCCTTATCGAAATTGCGTGAGTTAAGGCTAGATGGAAGCAATGTGACCAGGTTGCCTTCAACCATCAAACATCTTCAAGAGTTGGAAATTTTGTACCTAAATAATTGCAGCTCCCTTGAGACACTGCCAGAACTTCCACCCTCTGTCAAAGAGTTCTCTGCCGATAACTGCTTCTCATTGGAGTCTGTATCAGATCTAAGCACTCTGGCAACGAAGATGGTGGGAAAGACAAAACGCATCTCATTCAATAATAGCTTAAAATTGTCTGCCGGACACACACTGCATTCGATCATGGAAAGCATCCATTCAACAATGATGAGTGCTGTATCTAGCAATGTCACGGTAAGAAGCTATGCAACCGATGTTCATAGCTACAATTACAATAGTGTGGAGGTTTGTTTGCCCGGAGGTACAATCCCAGAGCAATTTGCATATAAAACGGATAAATCCTCCTCCATAACAATTGAACTCCCTGACTCTCCTTCCAACTTTCTTGGCTTTATCTACTCAGTGGTTCTATCACCACGTCATGGAATGAAGAAGCACGGTGCCAAATTCCAATGCGAATACAACTTTGCAGGAGGCAAGAATTCTTCGTGGGAGGACATAACCATAAGTGAATTGAACTCAGATCATGTATATATATGGTATGATCCATTCCTCACAGATAAAATTCTTGGACAAGATAAGCCAAGTTTTCATCTTGAGTTCAGTGTGGCAACTGACACTGGGGAAGTCGATGACTCCATCCATATTAAAGAGTGTGGTGTTCAAATCATAAATGAATCAGAATGGCAGAGATTTTCATTGGAGTTAGATAAGAAGAAAAAGGATATGGAGGAGGAATCATCAGAGCAGCAGTTACATCCACCACATGGATCTCAAGATCACAACCATGTCCAGATTCCACCTCAAGACTTGAAGAAAGAAAGATTTGATGAGAAGCAGAGCAATGACATGGAAAACCACACATCAAAGCAACAAAGAGAAATGAGTGAACAATCATCTTCTGATAGTAAAATCGGTGAGTAACATATATAACCTATTTTTCGACCTTACTAATCTCATACAATTATGCTTCTATAATAATTAGTTATTAGTTAATCTCATACAATCATTGTAAATTGATATATTACGGTGAATGGCTATTTACTATAGTTTGGTCATTTTTGCACTTCTATTAGTTAAAAGTACATAGATATATTCAGTATTTCAATAATCACTCACTACTCCAACATATACTTCAGATCATTTCCTTGATGCAGAAGAGAAGATGGAATCACCTCCCAGTGAAAACAAGACTAGTGGTAGAAAGAGTAGTCACGGGGAGAACAAGGTAGTAAGTCAAAAGATTTTTGTTTATATACTGACACTTTAACAATATAAAATAAATATATTATGAGTCAATAAAATTAGAAACATAGTTGTATATCTGCCATAATTAGAAACAAAGTCACAATCATTTTACAATTACAATGTGCAGATCAAAGGGAAAGGAAATGAAGAAACACCAACTGAGTCTGAAACTGGATTGCCTCTATCTATTGATTCAGTTAAAAGCAATGGGATGGAAGAGGTCAAACATTTGGAAGAAAAGCAAAAGGAGAAGGAGCGAATGGATCTTGAAACATCTGAATGTGAAGACCGGAGTAGCAATGCAGAACAAACGGAAAATATTGGGCAACAAGACCTAGATGCTAAGAAAAGGCAATTTCCAATCCATTCCAGTATTCCTTCACATGGTGGTGAGTTCCCTTCCTTTGCCATTCATTATACTGGATAGCTCTGTTGATGAACTTCTCTAAACACATATCAACAACTTTGATCTATTTTTTGCAGTAAAGGTGGCTCGTAAGTTGACTATAAAAGAACTCGGCCGCTACAAGAAAGCAAAAGTTGAAGGCAACCCTGCAAGAGCAACTCAAGCAAAAGTACAAGATATCCATTTGAGCCACCTTCAAGCTCAAAATACTTGTACTTCCATTGCACAAGTTCATGGTAACATTACCATTCCGTCCTTGGACGATCCTCAAGTTGCTCTTGAGTTGCTAAAACACTTCGATGCATCAACTAAACGCCTCCAAATAACAGAGTTTGTGGACAATCATGTTGTATATCCATATGATCATTCCATAACAAAAGACCTTGATGTTTCTGCACTTTGTCGTTGGCTTCAAGTTCAAGGGCTACGTTCAGTGAGCGTTGCGAGATTCGCCGAGATGAAGTTCTTAGCGGCCAAACGGGAAAGAGAGGAAGAATTAAGGCTTGCAAAAGAAGAAAATGCAAAGGTTAAAGAAGCTTTGAAAACAATGAAGGAAAGGGTTTCGCGTGTTGAATGGTTGGAGAAAAGAGTTGGGGATTTGAAATGCGAGGTAGCTTGTTGGAGAAGTAAATATGAAGAAAGTGAAAAGAAAGTTGAAGACGAGAGTAAACTTGATATGGAGATGGCAGCTGAGTTGGTTATTAGCTCATTTGAAAATTGCAGGTCGCAGGTTTCCACTTTGTACCCAGAGATTGATTTAAGTAGGGTAGGAGCTTTCAAGGAGATTCGGAATGGACAGATAGTATCCCCCTCTGATTCGGAGGACACTGAATGTGAACAAGTATTCAGTAACTTCAAAGATGCTGGACGTGGGGCTGTGTCCAGTAAATTACTAATTTGGTTCCGAAGATTTAAATTTTGTCAATGTTTTGCTTGGATTTTCCCCGAATCAAAAAAGTAAACTATCCACCAACTCTTTTTTTGTGAATTGCTTTATGCTGTTAAAACATCAAATTAAAGTTATTTACTATTCACTACAGCATAATAAATGTAATAACAATTTATTTCTTGTTAAGTTTCAAACATTTTTTGTTCTAAAAGGGACTTGAATTCAGATACTGTATTTCTCTGTCAGCATTAACATTTAACAGCAGGTTTTTTTTTTTTTTTTTTTTTTCTAGTTTATAACTTGTGCAATAGGAGATGAGTTGGTTGTGATGAAAGGGTGCGGTGTCCGCCTAATACGTTACTTGGAATCACTTTTTCCTGAAAGTAGGCATCTTAGTTAATCATTTTAAAATATTAAAGACTCAAACAACCAAACTTGAAAAAATTTACCTCCCAATGCAAACTTCATTAACTTCAAAGATATTTTCACAGGAATCCCCATGACCATCACTATCTTGGAGTTTTAACAAAGGTTTTGGATCTTCTTCATTCTCAATCTCCTCAGAATCATAAGGGGATGCAATATCTCCATTCCGAATCTCCTTGAAAGCTCCAAGACGACTTAAATCAATGTCAGGATACAGAGTTTGAACCTGCAACTTACAATTTTCAAACGAGGCAACCCAGTTGGTTGCCACCTCCGTCTTCAACTCACTTTCCCTTCTATGCCACTCCTCAGCTGAAAGAGCTCGCCATTTTTTCTCATCTTCAAGTTCCTTTTGAGCTTCTTCATATTTTCTTCTCCAAGAAGCCACCTCAGAGTTTAGATCCTCCACTCTATCCTCCATTCTTTTCAAACTTTCTTGCTTCCTATCCGCCTCTTCTCTTGCAAGTCTTAATTCTTCATCTTTCTCAGCTATGCTTCTTGAGGCAGCTTCGAACTCAAGCTCAGCGTATCTTCCAACACTGGCTGAATTAATTGCTTGAACTTGAAGCCAACGGCAAAGTGCAGGACCTCCAAGGCCTTTCACTCGGGAATGATCATATAAATTTAGGACATGATCATCCAAGAACTCTCTTATTGGACTAGTAGCCTGTGCTTCCAAGTCTTTTAATAACTCCACAGATCCCTGTGGATCCTCCAAAGGAAAGATAATTTGTTCATGAATCTCTGCATTAAAGGGAGAAGTTGGAGTTAAAATTGAATCCGAACGAATATGATTGTATTCCACTACTCTTTTGCCTTTCTCTTTGCATAGAACATCTGAAGATCCCATGGATAAAGCTGTAAGCTGAGCAGCTCTTGCAAAATCGCCTTCAACTTCTGCCTGTTTTGCTACATCCTTCAAGTGGATCCGAAGCTCTCGACTTGAAAATTTTCGAGTCATCTTCACTGCCAAAGAAAATACAAACATAAGACTAATTGATGGGAAAAAAAATGGAGTTTCAAATAAAGGACTTAAAAATGAAACTAACTATTTGAAGGTAAGGTGGATTCAGTTTGTTGTGAGAGCACATTCTTTCTTTCTTTCAGTAATCCTTTAGATCTGTCAAGATCCATGTCGATGTCAGGATGAACAATGCATTGTCGCTGTCCTCGCAAGCTTTGATTCTCCTCAGGGGCCAGAACATTCTCTTCCTCAACCAAATCAACAGGCAAATGCAACTCCAGTTCTTGTAAAACACTTTCCACAACTGAAAAACTTATCAGGAGCACACCGCATTCTTTAATATGGATTGATCCATCGACTTCACCTTCATCAGTTGTAACACTAAACTCAAAACGAACCTTTGGTGGATGGAATCTCAGAATGTTATCACAATGGAGTGGATCATACCATACATAGACATGATCTGAGTTCAACTCACTCACGGCTCTGTTCAGCCATGTATCCTTCTGGCCTCCAACCAACTGGCATTGACACCGCAGCTTAGAGCCTTCCCTCTTCATTCCGTCCGACGGTGAAAGAACAACACAGTAAACAAAGCCTAACAATTCAGAGTCAGGAAGCTCGGTAATGATAATGGATGAAGACTCTGATTTTTTGTATGTGAACTCTCTTGGAACTTTACTTCCTGGTAAACAAACCTCCACACTGTTATAATTATATCCGCCGCGGTGTTTTCTGACCTTCACATTGTTAGATACAGCTTTAATCATTGTTAAATGGAGGCTTTTCATAGCAGACTGCAATGAATCATCCTCCAATTTCAAGCTATTCTTGAACGAGATGTGTTTCGTCTTTCCCACCATCTTCCTAGAAAATGTCTTCAAGTTTGATACTGACTTTAACATGGTGCAATCATCGGCGCAGAACTCGTGGATTAGCGGTGGAAGCTCCGGCAAACTCCGGAGCTTCTTGCAACTCTTGAAGGACAGAATTTCCAGCCTTTGAAGATGCTTAATGCTTGGAGGCAAGCTCTTCACAGAGCTTCCATCAAGTATTAACTCCTGCAATTTTGACAAGACACAAATATTCTCAGGGAATTCAAACAGATTACTAGATTCCTTGAGATGCAATATCTGTAGAGAACGTAATCCATCAAACAGAACATGAAGTTGTTGCTTGTCAATTACTAGTCCACCATAGGAGAGCCTTAGAACCTTAAGGGATGTCAAGCATAACTCAGTTGGGAGAAGCTTAACAGGCGAACCTTCTAGATTGAGGCTTCCAAGCTTGCATAGACGGCCAATTGATGTGTGTAGAGTTTCAATTCTTGTGTTGCTTAGATCCAAGCTTTCGATCAAATCGGATGAGACTGCAAATTCCTCGAGACTCGAGCAACCATTGACGCTGATATCTTCTAGAGATTTTAAGTGCTTATCACCTTTAACATATTGCAAATTGGTGCACCTGTCTAGTATCAAAGTTACAAGTGTGTCGGAGGATAAAACCGATGAATGAAGAGCACACAAACTCTCACAGCCAGAGAGATTCACCCATCTCAGTCTTTTAGCCTTGGACAAATCTGGAAGCTTGATTAAGTTCTTGCATTCACTCAAGTCAATTCTCTTTAGGTTGCCAACTTCCTGTAACAAATCATATTAAAACTAAGACTAAGTAGTTATAGTTGATCTTAGATAATGCATTAAAACTAAGTTTTGATACTATTTTCTACCTGAATCCCCTGCCAGAGTTGTTTGACATAGCTGTGTGACATGCGAATCTCGACAAGGAACTTAGCAGAAAAGTTAAGTGGAAGAGAGTCCAAAGGGTATCCATACCACTCAAGGTACACTAGTTTGTCAGAAAATGATTCAAGCCCTTCAGGAAGACTAATGTTACCAGCAAATTGATCTGAGGGCTTATATAATTTAAGAAATCTCAATTTATTCATCTTTCTAAAAGCATCAGCACTCAACTGCATTTCTCCAATTTGTGACAAATCTAACATTATGCCTTCAATTGCATCTGTACCCTACAAAGCACAAAAGTAAATGGTATGTATCACATTTGTTAATAGTCATTTTTAACATAAATGAGAAGTGTGTTGCTACCTTGTTATCTATGAGCATAGCACAAATTTCTTCAGTGTCCCTCATCAATCTGCAACGTCTTGAAGGATCTTCACTGCTTTCTCGACGCACTATTTCAAACGCCATTTTTCGCAACAAGTCATGGATTTCTATTGTATTGTTATATGAAATAGATATGAAAGCTTTATCTTGAAGGACCACCATTCCACACCTTGCTTCAAGCCCACAAGCCATTAGTATGCTTGTCACACTATCCTTTTCTTCTCCATTGTGAAAAAATGCAATCTCAAGAAACATCTTTTTATTTTCTTCATCTAACCCATCATAGCTCATCTTATACAAGTTCTGAATAGTCTCATTAGGATACTTCTTCAGTTTCTCCAAAGTACCTTTCCAGAAGTCAATCGGTTTTGATCTGAGACTCGAACTCAAAACCTTTAAAGCTAATGGGACTCCGCCAGCATACTCTACCGCACTGGCGGATAGAACCTCATAACCCTCCGGAGGATGAATCTCATTGAAGGCTTCTAAGCAAAAGAGTTGTAGTGATTGTGGATCATTCCATTTCTTGACCTCATGGATCCAATCAACTTCATCTTTAAGAATATGCTTATCTCTTGTTGTTATGATGAGTCTACTATCTTCACTTAGGTCTCGGTATTCTCTACAGAAATATTTGACTTGATCCAAACTATCAACATCATCAAGTACTATGAAAACTTTCTTGCTACCAAGCCTTTTTAGACCATATTGGAATCCAACAACATTAGGTATGGAGATTTCTTCTTTTAATAGCTTAGAGATGAGTCTATCATGTGAGTATTCTTTTACATTGGCTACGTAGCAAACCTTGTCAAATTGGGGGAAGAGTTTGGCAAACAAGACATTAGCAATGGTTGTCTTGCCAATTCCGGGCATGCCCCAAATCCCAATGACTTTGTATTTTTTCATTAAAATTTCTACGTTCTTACAGATTTGGTCGGTTCCAACAAGGTCATTTATCTCAATAGGTCTCCGCAGGCATCGCTTTTGCAATACATCATTCACAATATTCTCTATGAGTTGAGGCTCATCCCTAGCATGCATAAATGAAGAAACAAGAAAGAAAAGGAAAAATATATTAATATCAGATATATAACTATATTGATTCAGTAACTTCATATGGCATCAAAGCTTATAGCATCAAAGATTATGACCGAATTGTCGAACTCCAAATTAGATATTAGTATCTATCAACTTATAATATCTTTTTAGCGGCTCCTAATGAATCCTTATTTTCATGTACGATCCTTGATCGTTCAATATAATTCAATTACCATGGCCAACTACTGTAAAGAATAATCCTATTACGAAAAAGGAAGAAATTATCAAAATTTTGGATGCCTTTGAGATCAGAAAACGAGCTAGCATAGTTGTTACAATTCTCTGGAAGCTCTGGAACTACCTCAATCTTCGAATACATTGCTGGCTCCAAATCTGATTCTATTTTCGCCTATGAACTTGATCCAAGAATACCACCAACACCATTTTCCTTAACTTTTTTTTTTTCATTTATGTGTGCTCTCTTTTAGTCATTTACATTATGATATTTTGATTGTGTGAAGTTTTACTTTTATTGTTATCTTTTAGTTCTTTAAGTTGACTTATCTTCTCATATATTCATTTTATTATTTTAATGGAATGAATACAAACGCATGCGATAAAAGAATATTTGGTTGAACTCCAAAAAAGAAGAATTTAGCATAAAGCAAATAAAAGATAAAGAAAATCTATGAAAAATCTTTAAAAAATTATTTTAGGAAGTGTATTAAAGATATAGTTATCCATAATACACATGTACTATTGTATGTTTCCGTATATATCATTTACGGCACAAAAAAAATATAAACATTAACATAAATTTTTTGTGTTAATATTTATATTTTTTATATTATAAATAAAATATATAAAAATATATAATAATATATGTAGATTAATTTTATAACTATTTATGTTATTTTTTTATCCGTTTAATTTTTTGGTACAAGTGGTAACTTAATCATTAGTGATGTTTTTATCGAGAGAACAAGTTGTATGCTTATTCGTAAGAGAAATAAATATATATGCTTTTTAATAGTTGTAAATTTGTGTTATTCAAATGTATGTTAGGTGACTAATATATATTTTTCTTCTGCATTGGATAGTCAACTCTTTTTTTTTTTCATTACATATGTTAGGTGGCCAATTTTTTATTCTAAAAATTAAAATAAGCTACAACAAATATTTTTTTTGTTTATTTCTCTCTTATTTTATTGTTAGTACACTGTACACATGTCCTGTTGTACATAAAATATCCTAAGAATAGTAGAATACTGTTAATTTTTTGAGAAACTGCTGCATTATTATTAGTCAAGAAACTTGCTAGAACTTGTCATGACAACCTAAATCACTGTGGAGCTTTAGTAACATAAACTCAAACCAAAACTTGTATATGCATGTTTACTTCTTTATTTTATTTGCATATACAAAATTTTTCAAAAATAGAAGTTCTAATTAAGGGCTTTTGACTAATGAATTTTGCATGTAAAAAAGTAAAATTTGAATTATTAATACTTATTTAAATCAACAAATGGTTATGTTTGAAATTTTTTTTTTATAATTTTAAGAATTTGTATAACATGTGATCTAATGGCATATGATAACTAATAAATTATTATTAGCAAATGATTTTAAATATTTTTTAAAAAATGTAGAATAAATATATTAAAATTTTAAATTTTTTAATATTATTCTTAATAAAAACTTATTCAATTTATAATATTAACATGTTTACAAACAACAATAAAACATAATTATAAAATATAATTATAATAATTAAAATAGAGGATCTTATTTATATCATATTAAGTTTTGTTGAGTAACACCGCTAAATAAAATTGATCTAATTATATATTGAATTTCAACGAATTAGCAAAAAGTAATTAATAATTTTCTCACAATACTTAAAAAATCATTTAAATATATTAATTTGATTGAATGAGTATAAAATTATCTTCAATTTATGTGAATTAAATTAAACTCTCTTAAAAATATAAGAATAATCTAAAGAACCAAGACTATAGCAGTTAATTTCATTTCGGTAACGTTTTTTTTTTTTTTTTTTTTAAATTTTCATATGTTTTGGCTCCTAAAACTTTATCAAAATACAAATGTTAAGACGAAGAAGCAAATAATATGCAATATAAGAAATAAGAAACTTATCATGAATTTACATGTTAAAGGAAGAACATTTATTAAATTGCAAGGAACACAAACAATGAAAGACTCACAGATTTCGGGAGTCCCATCCAGAAATTTGGGCTGCTTCAGTGAGAGCATCTCTCCATTTCTTCACTTTGATGTCATTGTCTCCCAGACCTCGTACATGTTTCGCAAATGATTGTTCAAAACTCCCAGTCTGGCCCCTTATCATCGACGGATCTGTTCCATAGAACACAGGTATCACAACCTGACCAAAAAGTTTTCTGCACTGCAGAATCTTCACCAGTTCTTGCAAGCACCACTTGGAAGAAGCGTAGTCTTTGGAGAAAACCACGATTGAGACGTGTGAGTCCTCGATGGCTGTCTCAAGTGATGGCCAAACATCTTCTCCTCTGTCAAGAAGAGAGTCCATGTACGTTTTTATTGATTTGTTTTTGAGAGCGTTGAAGAGATGGATGGTGAAGTTGTTGCGTGTGTCTGCACCTCTGAAACTAAGAAAAACATCGTATTCTTTTGCAGAACAACACATTTCCTTCTTCTCTAATAACTAGCTATAGCTATTATTATTGCTATTGTAAAAGTAAAGGAACAACACCATACACTGCTGTTATATATATATTGGTTATGGAAGAGGAGATATAGAAAGAACAATAATAATGTATGTGGAGTGTGGAGTTGTGAGGGAATTCCTAAGGCAAAAAGTGAGTAATTTACGTGTAATAAATAGTGAAATTTATTAAGTAAAACAACATGCTAACGTAAACCACCGAGATGTAACTCAAGAGTTTATATAGCTAAAAAAATTTAATTTTAAAAACAACATGTTAAGTAACCAATAAAAATTCAATCCAATAACTTAAATTGAATGTTTTATTTTTTTAGGTTTTTTTTAGGTTTTTGATTTTCTGTTTATAAAAAATATAAAGTTGGTTGATGTTACTTTAGGTTTTGGATATTCTATTTTTTGTTGACTGATTTGTTGATAGAAAAATTATTGGTTACATATATTTTTCCTTTTAAAAAATATATTTTTCCTTTTAAAAAATATAAACATACAAATAAATTTTCAATAAATTAAAAAATATGATAAAAATAAATAGATATTAAAAAGATATTTTTTATTAAAAAAATTGAGAACGTCCAGAATTACTTTTGTATGTGATCCCTAAATAATTATCCAAATGTTTTAACGAAAATTCAGATCAACTAATAATTATTTTCTTTACTAAAGATATATAAAAATTGTTTGTCACTTATAAAAAACATATTTTAATTACTTTATGAAGTTTTAAAATTATTTGAAAGTTTGTATCTTTTAGAGCTATTTTTGTTAGTAATATGAATTTTTGGATAGTATTTTAATTATTTATTAGTTGAAGTTAATCAAGTTTGTTACGTACCATATTTTGTTTTGCTAATCAAGTTAGTTCTAATTCAACAAAAATTATTTATATTAGTTGAAAAAAAATGAGAAAGAAACTTATAAGAAGTATAAAAAGACTTAATCAGACTTTGTTACGTAAAAAAATAACTTGTTTATCTAATATTTCTTTTATCTGAAATATATAGCCAAAAATCGTATTAAATATGGTAAACGACGACCAAAAGCTGATGTCGTTTACACCTTATCCCTACACCGTTACATGGTTATTCAAGATTGCTTAGGACCCTCGAAATTTCGGGGTTATCAACTTGAAGCTTAATGTAACGTGTTCCAATGTAGTATAATTTAATGCTACTATATTAAATTATTAAAATAATAATATAATAAGAAAAGACAAAATTGTAAGAAAGTTAGTGCAAAATTCTATCAATTTACTATATAATGACTACAGTGTAAGTACATCTCATAAGAATTTTCCAAAATAACATGGGAAAGCAGTGAGTCAGAACCGTGTCGGAGCTTAAACAAATATTTTGGAAGGACCATCAAAAAATTTACTTTAAAATTACATAATCTGATTTTAATTATATTAAAACAAAATTTAAACTAAAAAATAGTAATACAAATTTTATTAATTTAATTATTTTTTATATTTTTTTACTAATATAATAATAAATTAATCTTATTTATTAAATATAATTTTTTAAAAGTATCAGTTTTTTTATTTTCATTATACTATTATAATGGTAGAAAAAATTAAAATATATATGCTATAAAATAAGTAAAAATTACAGCTAGAATAATAAAATATTAAAAATCAACTTACATTACTTATTGAATGTTTGAAATTTTTTTTTATAAGGAATTGAAATGTTGTTGTGAAAGCCTAAAAGAAAAACGCTAGTGCATTACAATATTTTTTTACAATATTTTTTTAATGGGAATAAAGTTATTATATGAGAAAATTTTTATTTAGGATTATAGAAATATATACTTTTTAAGTTATAAAAAGATTTTTTTTTTTAATATGGCTAGAGAGTTTTTGGTTTAGAATGTAATTTATTTATTTATTTATTTTGGCATTTTAGTAGGTCATTATATAAGTATAATCACATATAAATAAGATTTGTTTATTGTTTTTATTTTCACTAGGTCTAAGTATTTATTGAGTCATATTAATTATTTTTATTAAAAAATAAAAAATGTGAATGGTAAGTATTGAATTCACTTATTTTAAATTTAAGGTCATACAACTTAATTATTTAAACTATATCTTTTAATAAAAAAATAGTATTATTAATTTTTTAATAAAAGTTTAGGAGGGCCATGGCCACATTATCCCTTAAAACCTCCTCTACTGTTTCTAACTAACAGATTCTAGAAGAATGAGCTAATACAGCTGCTCTCTTTAGAAAAAAATGACAAAAGCAATAGAGGTTTTAGAGAGGGTTGAACCAATAAAGATTATAGTCTGCATTTTTTTTAATTGTTGGACTTTAGATCGTGTATTGGGTTGTTCCGCTAATATCATGATGTATTGTTAATTTTTATTCAATATTATTAATAAATATGAACATTCTTAAGAATGATGGATTCATTTGTATTGGGTGTGAAAAAATATTGCGCGTAAAGAATTATTCAAAGTGCATGTCTTAAGACTTAATTAAACAAGTGTAAAGGGATGATGTTTTTTATTATATAGTAACTAAAAATAAAATTTTAACAACAAAAAAATAGACGTTCACCTATATTCAGTTAACTAAAGGAAAAAGTCTGAGAACATTAGGTATGTAGATAGTAATAACTTAAATACACCTTACAAATCCACTCAAATCAAGATACTTAAAATTTTTTTAAATAATTTTATACAATCAAAAGAATACAAAAAGAGAGTTGATAATTAGTATTAACTCACTAGTCTATTTAAATAAATATTAGAGTTTAAATTTTATCTTATATATATAATAATTTATTACACATACTCTTAAATAAAATTAAGATCCCAACAAAGTAAAATGATCTTCGTATGCTCAGTATGGCAAAAAAAAAAAAAAAAAAAAAT
>JASCZI010271895.1:157029-180653 GCA_036250425.1 Stylosanthes scabra
CCTAAATTAGTTTGGACTTTTTTTATGGTTTGCCCACAATAGTATTTTTCAACCTAACATGTCAAAGACTAATTTGTCATGAATCTGAGTTTCATTTAAAAATTTGCATGCATAAAGTGAGTTTTGAATTCTCAATACTTACTTAAGTAGACTAATGAGTTAACCACTAAATCAACTCAATTTGATTAATTAATTTCAACCTTTTAATCTGACACTTTTTCCATTTGAATGGCCACAACCTATGTTGGATAGATATGGATACGGTACCGGTACTCAATATAAATACGAATACGGGATACAAAAATATTTTTAAAAAAGAGATGCGAGTATGTAAGTGTATATATAAAAAGATAAGTAAATTTTAATAAATAAATAATATATTTTAACTAATAACATATATTTTATGTCTAGTTTAATAAAATTTTATTTTTAAATAAAATATTTAAATCATCAATTTAACGTATTAAATTTTATATTTAAATAGTTTTATATAAAAAAAATTAAAAAATAAAAAATTGACTTAAAATAATATAACTTTAAATTAATTTTAACAAAAACATATTTATTCATACCAAGACATAACCAGTCGTATACAAAATTTACTCTCAGCCGTATTTTTTGCATACGGTACGTACCCGATACGAGTAATTTTAAAAAATAGGAGAGGCCATAACATAGGGATTAACGCAATGCAATTTTTGAGAACAAAAAAAAAAACGCAATGCCATTTTTCAATTTTTAGGGCTATATTAGTGTAGTTAGAAAATCAGAGAGTAATTCGAGGCCCGCACATCTTAGAGACTAAAACGAGTTTCAACTTTCAACTCATATATCACAATACTACTCAACCGAATCTAGCATCTATGTACTTGAGGGATTCTCAATTTATTTCTGGTCGCCATGACCACCATCTTCAAAGTTCCTGGTGTCTTCTTCACTTCCAGTCTCTTCTGAATCAGAGGGGGATACTATCTGCCCATTCTGAATCTCCTTGAAAGCTCCTAACCTACTTAAATCAATGTCCGGGTGCAAAGTGGAAACCTGCAACATGCAATGCTCAAACGAGTTCACCCACTGAGTTGCCGCCTCCGTAATCAGCTCACTCTCTCTTGTTTTCCAACAACATTCTTTCTCTTTCCATTCCCGAAGCTCGTCTTCAACTTTCTTTTGGGCTTCTTTGAGCGACTTTTGACTTTCTTCATATTTACTTCTCAAAGAAGCCACCTCAGAATTCAAATCCTCAACTCTTTTCTCCAACGATTCAACACGTGAAACCTTCTCCTCCATTTTTTTCAGAGCCTCTTCAGCCTTTGCATTTTCTTCTCTTGCAAGTCTTAATTCTTCCTCTCTTTCCCGTTTGGCAGCTTCGAACTTCATCTCAGCATATCTTGCAACACTCACTGAACGAAGCGCTTGAACTTGAAGCCAACGACAAAGTGCAGAAACATCAAGGTCTTTTGTTATGGAATGATCATATGGATATACAACATGATTGTCCACAAACTCTGTTATTTGGAGGCGTTTAGCTGATGCATCGAAGTGTTTTAGCAACTCTAGAGCCACTTGAGGATCATCCAGGGAGGGAATGGTAATTTTATCATGCATTTGCGCAATAGAAGTAGAAGTATTATGAGTTGAAACCTGATTCAAATGGATATCTTCTACTCTTTTGCCTTTAATCTTCGAACCGGAAGAATGATGATAAGTTTCCATGGCTAAATTTCCAGCTTGAATTGCTCTTGCAGGGTCGCCTTCATCAAGTTTTGCCTTCTTGTCTACCTTTTTCAAGTGGCGGCGGAGTTCTTTCATAGTCATCTTAGGAGCCACCTTCACTGCAAAAATAAGTGATCATTTTTTAGTGTGAATGACAAAGTAAGGGATTGTTTAAAGGGAACTCACTGCCGTGTGAAGGTATGCTGCTGGAATTAATGGGTTGGGAAAGCAAAGTTGTTTTTGCTTTGTGTAGCTCTTGCAGTTTCTTAGCATCTACATTTTGTTGCCCAAGATTTCCCGTCTGATCTGCATTGCTTGTGTGTTCTTGACCTTCAGATGTTTTAAGATCCATTGCCTCCTTTCGCTTTGCTATGTGTGGTTCATCAGCAGTCATATCATGGATGCTATGATGAACTTCTTGTTTTTCTTCCAAATGTTTAACCTCTCCCATAGCATTTGGCTGATCATGATAATTTTCTTTTGACATGTCCACAGACGCATTGTTTTTAACTGAATCAATAGATAGAGGCAATCCAACATCAGATTCAGTTGGTGGTTCTTCATTTCCCTTGCCTTTGATCTGCACAATGTAAATGTAAAATACCGGTCAAATGATTCTGACTCTGCAATTAATAATTATGGCATGTTTTGAGTATGATGGAACGAAGTCAACTAAGCTTTTTCAATACTTTTCTAAGAACTAGGATGGTTAAACACTTCTTGTCTGCCAAATGCCAATAATATTATAAAAAGGGTAAAGATTATGCAGATATACAACTATTTTTCTAATTTTATTGACTCATAATATAATCATATTATACTGTCCAAGTGTCAGCTTATAAAAGTTAATGTTTTATTGATTTACTGGCTTGTTCTCCTTGTGACTTTTTCCACCACTAGTCTTGTTTTCATTGGGAGCGGATTCCATCTTCTCTTCTGCATCAGGGAAATGATCAGAACTCTTAGTATTTGTTGGACTAATAATCTAGATGATATTATAATTTTTTGTGTCTTACATAATCCATACTTTTAACTGATAGAATTGCAAAAATGACCGAATCACCAAATTATAGTAAATAACTATTGACCATAATATTGTCTTTGCACAATGATTTGACAATTTATGTGAAAACAATATTCACTTATTACCATAGAAGCAAAACTGAATGAGATTACTGAGGTATAAGAATAGGTTGTGTTACTTACCAATTTGGAGATCAACAGATGATTGTTCATTCATTTCTGTTTGTCGCTTTGAAATCTGGTTTTCAGTGTCATTATTCTGCTTATCAATTCTTTCTTTCTTCAAGTCATGAGGTGGAGTCTGGACATGGCTGTGATCTTGAGATCCATGTGATGGATGTAACTGCTGCGTTGATGATTCCTCCTCAATATCCTTTTTCATCTTATCAAATTCTTGTGAGAATATCTGCCATTCTGATTCATTTATGATCTGAACACCACACTCCTTAACAATGATGGAGTCATCAACTTCCCCGGTGTCAGTTGCAACAACACTGAACTCAAGATGAAAACTAGGCTTATCTTGTCCAAGAATTTTGTCAGTGTGGAAAGGATCATACCATATAAATAAATGATCAGAATTCAATTCACTTATGGTTATGTCCTCCCAAGAAGAATTTGTGCCTCCTGCAAAGCTGTACTGGCATCGGATTTTGGCACGGTGCTTCTTCGTTCCATGACGCGGTGAAAGAACCACTGAATAGATAAAGCCAATGGAGTTGGAAAGAGAGTCAGGGAGTTCAATTGTTATGGAGGAGGATTTCTCCGTTTTATATGCAAATTGCTCCGGGATTGTGTCTCCTGGCAAAGAAACCTCCACACTATTGTAATTGTAGCTATGGACATCTGTTCCATAGCTTCTTACCGTCGCATTGTTAGATACAGCACTCATCATTGTTGAATGGATGCTTTCCATGATTGAATGCAATATGTCTCCAGACGACAATGTCAAGCTATTATTGAATGAGATGCGTTTTGTCTTTCCCACCATCTTTGTTGCCAGAGTGTTTAGATGTGCTACAGACAATGAGCTACAGTTAACGACAGAGAACTCCTTGATAGAAGATGGAGGCTCCGGCAGTGTCTCAAGATAAATGCAATTATCTAGGGACAAAATTTCCAACTCTTGAAGACCCTTGATAGTTGCAGGTAGCCTGGTCACATAGCTTCCATCTAGCCTTAGCTCGCGCAATTTTGATAAGGCTATGATGTTGTCGGGGAATTCAAATGAGTTCTTACAATCCTTCAAATGTAGTATCTGAAGAGAGTGTAAGCTGTTAAACAGGTCTTGCAGCTGCTGCTTGTCAATTTCTAGTCCATTGTATGAATGCTTCAACTCCTTAAGCAATTTCAGTGCCGATAGCACCTTTGGAAGATGCTTAACTCTTGATCCTTCTAGATTGAGGGATTCAAGCTTCTGTAATTTCCCGATTGATTTGTCCAGCTCTTCGATCTTTGTGTAACTCAAATCCAAGTTTTTTATCAAATCTGATGACACTGCAAATTCTGTGAGATTTGAGCATCCTTTGACACTTATGTACTGCAGTGAATTCAGATGCCCTTTGGCCTTAACACACTGCAAATTTGTGCACCTATCCAATATCAAAGAAACAAGTGTGTTTGAGGAAAAAACAGATGAAGGAAGAATAGTCAAAGTCTCACAACCGGTGAGATTCACCCATTTGAGTCTTTTAGCCTCAGACAAATCTGGAAGCTCTTCTAACTCTTTGCATTCACTTAAGTCGATCCCTTCTAAATGCTCAAGTTCCTGTTCCGATTGCACAAGGAGTATAGTCATCAGACTCGAAAATCTTCAAATTTGAGTCTAACAAAAGAAAACATGATCATGACTTTATGAGTATATATGTTTATATCCTTACCTGCTTCTCCTCCCAAAGTCTCTTGACATGGCTGTGAGGCATGCGAATCTCAACAAGTAACTTAGCACAAAAACTTGGTGGAAGAGAAACGAAAGGGTACTGATGCCACTCGAAGTACCTTAGTTTATCAGAAAATGGCTCAAGGTCTTTAGGAAGGACCATTTTACCAGAAATCTGATTGGAAGGGATATAGAATTTTAGAAATCTCAACTTATTCATCCTTTTAAATGCATCGGGACTCAAATGCATGTTCTTAATTTGAGACAAATCTAATATTATGCCTTCAATTGCATCAAGCGATTTCTGAAAAACAATGTAAGCAAAAAGTTAAATAATCTACAAATCTACTATATAATTTCCAAATAAACGGCGTGCAACAAGAATGCATATATAACTTCTTGTTTACCTTGTTCTCTTTGAGTACGTCACAAATGTCCTGAGTATCCCTCAATCTGCTACGTTTTCTAGGGTCTTTACTGTTTTCCTCGTGTACGACCTTGTAAGCCAGTTCCCTTAGCAAGCCATGCATGTCGATTGTTTCTTTAAATGGAATAGTAGTAATCATTGCTTTATCATGAAGGACCTCTATTCCATTTATTGCTGAGAAATTACATGCTTCTAATATGCTTGAGACAAGATCTTTCTTTTCGCCATGGAAAAAGAATGCAATATCAAGAAATATCTCCTTGTCTGGCTTGTCCAGTTCATCATAAATTTTTCTAAAGGCAATATCAATGCCCTGATGAAGATGCTTCTGGAGCTTTTTCAAAGTATTTTCCCAGAACTGAATGCTTTTGTGTCGAAGATATGAACCCAAAACGTTGAGAGCTAATGGAATTCCCCCAGCATACTTAACAACCATATTTACCAGATTCTCGAAAGGCTTTGGAGGGATTCTTTCCTCGAAAGCTTTGAGGCTAAGAAGCTCTATAGATTTTGAATCGGTCCATTGTTTGACTTCAAATGTCCACTCAACTCTCTTTTCAAGCAAATCCTTATCTGTGGTTGTTATAATAAGTTTACTGTCTCGACTGTGGCTCTTGTATCCTTCGCACACTGCTTCTAACAATGTTTGATCATACTCCTTGACATTGTCGAGAACAATGAGAACTTTCCTATTGCTAAGGCGGCTCAAAGTGTTGACGAATCCTGCCTCATCAGTGGAAATTTGTTCCCTTAGTAGCTCCGAGAGAAGTCTTTGAGGAGTGTATTCTTTTGCATTTTCCGCATAGCAAACATAGTCATAATGAGGAAAGGATTTTGCAAATAACATTTTAGCTATGGTTGTCTTCCCTATTCCTGGCATACCCCAAATTCCAATTACTCCGTGTTGCTTCATCTTGAATTTAATACTTTTACGAATTTGTTTTATTCCAACCAAGCCTGTTGGTATATTGGGATGCTTTAGGATACGCATTTCCAATACATCTTTTACAACCTTTCTGGCGAGTTCATCATCATCCCTAAATGAATTGAAGAACATATGGGAGAAAAGGAACTATTAAATTTTGAATAAACAGTAATCTTGTTCTCAAAGAAATATCATTTTAACTATTACATAATGGCTTTATTACAAAATGAAACAAGCCGATCACATGAATGAATAATACAAAGTTATTAATTTTTTAAAAAAATGGTAAGACATATTACCCACAAGTAAAAATAATAATAATAAAATAAAACAACAAAATTTGGATATATTTAATGTATATTTAGCATATTGATTTACTTATTTTTTTAATTAAATAATCAAGTAAAACAATTAAACATGATATAATAAAATAGTTAATAATCAAAATTTATAAAATGTATGCAATTGAAAGCTGCTTACTCATAGTGTGTGGAATGCCAGCCAGATATATTAGCTGCTTCCTTGAGAGCCTGCCTCCACTTGCTTATCTTCTCTCTGTTGGATTCCTTCTCTTCTCTCTCGTATTTAGCAAACGCCTTCTCATAGCTCCCCCTCTGGCTCCGTACATCTCTCGGCTCTGTTCTATAGAACACCGGTATAACAACTTGACCGTGATGATCCCTCCATTGGACAATCTTGACTAGCTCTTCCAAGCACCACTTGGAGGTGGCGAAGTTTTCTGAGAAAACCACGATGGACATTAGCGAGTTCTCAATGGCTTTCTCGAGTGTTGGCCAGATTTCATCTCCTCCCTTGAGAAGACGATCCATGTATACACGGATTGCCCTGTCTTTCAGAGCGTTAAACAGACGGCCAGTGAAGGTTTTGCGGGTATCCTCACCTCTAAAGCTAATAAATACATCGTACTCTGTCGTACTAGAAGACAACATTACCGTAATACAACTCTCTAACTAGTATTCAGATGATTGCAGAGAGCAAATGTAACACATAACGCACTCTTCTAGCTAGCTTCTCCTTTATCAGCTTTTAGATCTCAATGTTTAGATGGCTGTCTTATGGTCAACGATTGCTCAGTAGTCTTTTTGTATCCAGCCAAATACTACTACTGCTACAGTACTACCAACTAGGCACTAAATAATCACAGAATTATTATTATACAAAGGTGAGCGTGGTGCAATGGTCAAGGTTATTATTAAAAAAAAGAAAATGATAAATGTGCCTGATTATTTAAAAATTTTATAAATATATCCTGATGATTATGAAATAGACAATAATCCTGACTTTTGAATAAAAGGTATAATGACGCTCCTTCGTAAGGTTAACTATCCCGATTGTAAAGAAAAAAAGAAAGGAAAAATGAAAAGAGAGCGAAAACATGAAAATAGATAATAAATGAGCTAAAAGGAAAAGGAGAAGAGAGTCTTACAATATGTCGAATCAATTACATAAAAATAACCAACTTAATGGGAGCTGATTTTATGCGAAAAGGAATCATTTCAGTTTTCTATTCAGTCTTTTAGTATTTCTTTGTCAAGCTTTATTTCTTCTTTAGTGTTCTTTATTTGATGGATAAAAAAGAAGAGAACTGTATTTGCAGAAATGGAGGACCTGAAATTCTGATTCTTTTCACGTAAAAACCAACTATCATCGAGTTAGTTACTTTTAAATAACCTTATGCTAATTTAATATTTATTAAACTAGTTAAAAGACACACCATACATGACACAAAATATTACTGCTTACATCCAACAGATTCGATAAAACTTTGAAATGCAATTATTAATTCATTATTCGTTGTATTGATTAATTTAATTATCATATTTTATTGTTTAAACAAAAATTACTAATTTTCATGCAATTATTTAGTTTGAATTTGATAATTTTTATGCATTCAAGTAAAACTACATACAATTACAATCCAGACCAAGCATGGTTGATATTTGATAACATGCAAACTATGGGAACAAGGCATTTTGCAAGCCAAGACTGCAAATTTTCCACATTCTAGTTAATCGGGGTGGAAAAATGAACTTGCTATATTTTTGCCTTTGTTCCTCAATTATTGCTGCCACTGCTCTCCGCCATAAATCAAGCTCAAACTTCATTGACGGTTCTAACACACATCCATAATCTAACGCAAAAAACAAGTTATGCATACCTGGCTTTGACTCTGTTGGCTTCATGTCTAAAGCCAGTCCTAACTTCACTCCCAACTCCACCTTCTTCTCATATTCCAACTCCATTTCCCCTAAAACACTGTCGAATTCCGAGCGACGTATTAGGCGGACAGCACACCCTTTTGTCACAACCATCCCATCTCCTTCTGTTGCAGAAGTAGTAAACTTGAAAGAAACTTGCTGTTCATGAGTCCTGAGAATGCTGACAGAGAAGTACGGATCGTACCAGAAAAACACAGTATCTGAATTCAAGTTTGGAATGTCATCATAATAATACCATCCAGAGTCATTCCCTATATGTGTACCATCTGCGGTGTAGCACTGGCATTGGATTTTAGCATCAAATTTCTTCACTCCAAGAGATGGAGAGAGAACCACACAAAGAACGAGTCCCAACCCGGAAGCAGGATTCGGAAGTCTAACAGTAATGGATGACCCTGTAGTTCGATTTGTGAAGTGCCTTGGGATACTACTGCCTGGTAGACAAGCCCAAACGCTATTATAGTTATAACTGTGGACATTCATGTCGAACGCTTTTACTAACACATTGTGGAATGCAGCACTCATCATTGTCAAACAGAGGCTTTCCATGATGGAATAGAGTGAATAGTTATCTAGTTTGAAGCTATCCTTGAAAGAAATGTATTTCCCCTTTCCTATCATCTTAGTAGCCAAATTCTTTAGATTTGACACTGATACCAATGAGCTGCAGTTATTGGCGTAAAGCTCTTTGATGGATGGTGGAAGCTCTGGCAGACTGCGAAGCTGATTGCAGTTCTCCAAGGACAGAGTTTCTAGCTTTTGAAGGTTCTTGATGCTTGCTGGCAATACAATTATACTGCTCCCATCAAGCCTTAGTTCATGTAGTTCTGATAAAGCACTAATGTTGTCAGGGAGCTCAAACAATTTACTACAATCTAGTAGTCCATTGCAAGAAAGATTAAGATACTCAAGACATTTCAAGCCAGTTAAGTCATTTGGAAGGTGCTCTAGTCTTGAACTTTCTAGATTGAGTGACCTAAGATTGTTTAGATACCCAATGGATGTGTGCAATGTTTCAATTGCTGTCTTGCTTAGATCTAATGTTTTGAGACTTGAGCAGCCATTGACGCTGATCTTCTTTAGAGATTCTAAGCGCTTCTCACTTTTAACCTGAATGAGATTTTTACATCTGTCCAGTATCAAAGTAACTAGCGTACAAGAAGATAGAACCGAAGGATGAAGATGACACAACTTCTCACAACCGGAGAGATTCACCCATTTAAGTCTTGATGCGTTAGACAAATCTGGAAGGTTCGCCAACTTTCTGCATTCACTCAGGTCAATTACTTCTAGATTATTAAGATCCTGTAACAATTTGAAAGGGAAACGTCTCACTAGTATTTTTTAAAATTTCAATTGAATAAGTAAAATAAGCATACATAGGCATCTACCTTTGCATCCAGACCCTGCCAAAGTTCTTCAACTTCGCTGTGGTGCATGTGAATCTCAACCAGCAACTCCGAACAAAAACATGGTGGAAAAGACTTCAATGGGTATCTATCCCATTCTAAGTACCTTAATTCTTTAGGGAATTGTTCAAGGCCTTCTGATAGGTACTTATTACTGGAACTCTCACCTTCCGGAATATAAAACTTTAGAAACCTTATATTATTCATCTTTGCAAATATGTCTGAACTCAAATGTAAATCTTTTATCTGAGACAAGTCCAAAATTATGCCCTCAACTGCATTAGTTCCCTGAAAAAATAATTAAAGAGAACCATATCAAATTGAGCTGTGATATAACTTCTATATAAAAAAATAACTATGACTTCTATATGAAAACATTTATCTAAAGCAAATCAGCGTAATTATTCTCCTTACTGTGTTGTTTTCAAGTGCTTTATGAATGCTTTCAACATCCCTCAATCTACTGCATCCTCCAAGTTTCAATTCAGATTCTCGGTGCACTATTTCCATAGCCATTTCACGCAACAAGTGATGCATTTGAATTCTATTGTCATAAGATGAAATGGTTATCAAAGATTTATCTTCAAGTATGTCTATCCCGCTACTTGCTTCAAAACCACAAGCATCCAGTATCCTTATCGCAAGGTCTTTCTTTTCTTCTGTGAAGAAGAATGCAATGTCTAGAAATATCTTCTGCTCCAAAGGCTCTAATCCATCATAGCTCTCTCTTAACATGCGTTGAATGTCTACGTTAGGAGATTTTCTAAGTTTTCTCAAAGCACTCTCCCAAAAATTTATAGACCTGTCGTGGAGATATAAACCCAATGCATTTAGAGCGTAGGGAATGCCTCCTGCATATTCTACCACTTGTTTTGAGAGTTGCTCATATCCCTCTTTGGGATGGCTTTCACTAAAGGATTTAAGGCAAAACAGCTTTAGTGATTCTTTGGGGTCCAATGTCTTGACCTCATATATCTCATCAACATTGCCAATAAGCAAACGCCTATTTCTTGTTGTAATAATGACTCTGCTATCTTCTGATAGATTATTGAATACTTCAGACTCTTCACACAAGTTCTCTAATTGCTTAAGTGTATCCACATCATCAAGCACAATGAGAACTTTGTTACTGTTCATTCTCGCCGTTGTGTGGGTAGTTCCTACAACCTCATGTACAAGTTTAATTTGCTTTGGTAGTTTTGAGAGCTTGTTACAAAAATATGCTAGTTCCTCGTGCTTTGATTCCTTTGATATATTTTTCAAAAAGCAAACATTGTCATATTGGGGAGAAAGGATGGCAAACACGACTTCAGCAATCGTCGTTTTTCCTATTCCTCCCATACCCCAAATTCCAATTCTTTGAGCATTTTTCATTAATAATTTAATGTCTTTACAAGCTTCATCAATTGCAACAAGCCCTTCTATGATACTGGAGTATCTAAGTTCCAGCAGCTTTTGCAAAACATGTTTGACAACATCCTTGATGAGTACAGACTCGTCCCTAGCATATAAAAGAATAAACAAAGCAAAAGAAAATATAAAGGTTACCATGGTGTCTTTTTTTTAGGGAGGGGGGGGGGAGGAACTATACAATCATGCTAGGAACGGAAACACCAGTCAAGACATCAGACTAAAAACGAAAGAGAGAACTGGGAGCATTAAAAAGCACATGAAAACCTGAAGATAACCTATGACCCAAACTAGCAAGTGATTTTAATTTTAAGAATGTCATTTGAATATATCTCACATTGTTTAAGTTGGTTATAATTTGCTTCAGTGGGTTGAATGAGGAGGGTGTTGGTAGTTACTTTATGTAACATGTCATGATTCAATGAGTTAATACCTCAAAGGTAACCTAATTCAGCTATTAGTTTTGATTATGGTTAGTAGAGACAAAAGAAGGAATAAAAGTTGGACACCAAATCTATTCCAACCGTTAATTGGTAAAGATTATGCTTGCTAGTTGAGTGAGCATTAGAAGCAAGAATTTGACAGAAGATGCTGCAATCCTCAATTAACTCACTAATTCAGCAAATTAACAAAATGAATTTTGCTAAGAGTAATTTTGAGGTTACTCATTAAAATCATAAAAGCTTCAAGTAGGCAAAACCCTAAAAAATTACCTATTGTCAGAGCTTAGTGAGTAGGATGGAGATAGATCTGCGGCCTCAGTTAGAGTATCCATCCATCGGCGCACTTCCAATTCATCATTTCTCTTTCTAAGTTTCTTGGAAATCTCGCTGTGATCCCGAATTTTTGAAGGATCCGTTTTGCAGAACACAGGAATAACAACCTGCCCCTGTTCTTTTCTGCATTTCATGATTTGAACCAGTTCTTTCAAGCACCATCTTGAAGAAGCGTAGTCTTTAGAGAAAACGAGGATGGATATACGTGATTCCTGGATTGCTTCACAAAGTGAGTCCCAGATATCATCCCCGGTTCGAAGTCGGTAATCTATGTATGTCTCGATTCCCCTGTTGGTGAGAGCAGTGTGAAGGTGGCTAGTGAAGGCGATGCGTGTGTCCCCCCCTCGGAAGCTGATGAATACGTCGTGCCTTTTTTGAGAGACTGCACATGACTTGGCCATGAATTCTGTCTGCTTTCACACGGCTTCACCTATATGAGTAGAACTTATTCAGTTATTCCCATAATTTACGGTTTCATTTCTGCCTGGAGGTGCTGTCTAAAATGAGCACATGCCTTGATGCCTATTGAATTTTAAAAATAGCTTGTTGGAGTTGTTGTTGTGGAGCATGTGGCTGGAGGCGTTGGAGTTTGGGCGTTTGCGTTGAAAAAATATTTAGTATGCATTGGGTCTTTTTTTATTCATATCATATGGACCCATAGGAAATTGCCAGACAACTCACGTTCCAGTTTCCACCCTGGCACCCTCTTTATCAATGGTGTTGAGTGTTGACCTACGCGTTAACATTGGAATATTGGAGAGCTCGGAGAAGTATAGACTTGCAACAATGTAGCATATGCATAAACACAAATAATGAATTTGTTCTAATTTAGAAGAAATACAGACATACAGTTATGGCAAGTTTTGCTGGATCCTCTCAGATCTCTCCTAAAGCAAAAACGTACGGTGTATTTCTCAGCTTCCGAGGGGAGGACACCCGTGACAACTTCACCTGCCATCTTTGTACCGCTCTCGTCGATAGAGGAATCAAGGTATACCGAGATGATCAACTTGACAGAGGAGGAGATATTTGGGCACAACTTTGTGGAGCAATCGAGGATTCATACATATCAGTGGTGGTTTTCTCTCAAGACTTTGCTTCCTCCAAATGGTGCTTGGAAGAACTGGTCAAAATAATGGACTGCAGAAGAGTAATGGACCAGGTTGTTATACCTGTCTTCTACCAAGTTTCTCCAACGAACGTACGGTTTCAGAAAGAGAGTTTCAATAAATCATTTGCCAAGCATGAATTGAATCTCCGTAAAGATGCATACAAACATAAAGAGAAAGTTCTTAGCTGGAGAAAGGCTCTAGAGGAGGCGGCCAATCTATCTGGATGGTCCTCTTCAAGTCGTGGCATAAGGTAGTTTCACTTTTGCTTAACTAATAAAAATGAATTGAACATTTAGTCATTTACATTTGATTTACAGTTTCTAGGTAACAAGATATATAGAAATACAAGGAATATAGAATGCAGAGTGAGTACAATGTCTATTTGACATTAAAATAGTCTTCTATTTGATATACATAGAAATGAATAACTTAGTTAAATTTGATTTGATATACATAGAAATGAATAACTTAGTTAAATTTGATTGGACAAAATAAATGTACACATACCATTGCTATTTTATTTAAACCATTTAAGTAGTGGAACCAAAATACATGTGATTCGTTCACTCTTACCTTATGTGCTTCTTCTACACACTTTCACTATGCATTAGAGTAGTCAGCTAAAAAATTAATCCAGAATAGTAGAAAATTATCTTAGTTTATATTTTTAATTGTATGCTAGGGACGACTCTGAACTCATCCAACACATTGTGAAAGATGTTTTGAAAAAGCTGGAACTGAGACGTTCCAATTTAACAGAAGGCCTCGTTGGAATTGAGAAAACACAGAAAGAGATTCAGTCATTGCTGGAAAAAGAGCAAGTAATTGGAATTTGGGGTCAAGGTGGAATCGGAAAGACCATCATTGCTAAAGTCATGTTTAACAAACTCTGTTGCCAATATGATTGTGTTTGCCTCATGGAAAATATATCCAAGGAAGCAGAAGAGCAGGGACTACCACGTTTATGTCGTAATCTTTTCTTAGACCTACTAAAGGAAGATGATCCCACACATAATAATGTTGCGAGCCTGGAAACTAAGAAAGTTCTCATTGTTCTTGATGGCGTGGAGGGGTATGACCAATTAGAATACCTATGCCAACGAACACATTTGCTTAGTTACCTAAGAGAAGATAGCAGACTCATTATCACATCAAGAAATAGGCATGTTCTTTCCAACATAGCTAATGATAAGATATACGGGGTCAAGATATTGGACACCAAAGAATCTCTAAAGCTTTTTAGCCTAAAAGCCTTCAAGAATAGCCAGCCTAAGAAGGGATACGAGCAACTCTCGAATCAAGCACTAGAATATGCAGGAGGCATTCCTTTAGCTCTTCATGTATTGGGTTCACATCTTTGGAACAGATCTATAGAGTTCTGGGAAAGTACTCTTAGAAAACTGAAAAACTCCCCTCATAAGGATATCCAGAAGGTGTTAAGGGTGAGCTATGACGGGTTAGATGATCTAGAGAAGAAGATATTTCTAGACATCGCGTTCTTCTTCAGAGAAGAGAATAAAAACCGTGTTGTGAGGATTCTAGATGCTTGTGGTTTCGAACCCAACAGTGGGATCGTCGTACTTGAAGATAAAGCCTTGATAACCATTTCATCATTTGACAAAAAAATACAAATGCATGACTTGTTGCTAGAAATGGCTTTGGAAATAGTGCGTGAACAAAGCAGTGGAGGACGCAGCAGATTGAGGGATGCTAAAGAAATTTGTGATGTAATTAGAGACAACACGGTAAGGAGAAAAATTACACTAATTTGTTTCAAGCATATGGAAGTCATATAGTAAATTAATTTGATATCTATCTTTTTCTTTTGTTCTTTTATCTTATTATATTTTTTAGGGAACTAATGCAGTTGAAGGCATAATGTTGGACACATCTCAGATAGATCAAGATTTACATTTTAGTTCAGACATCTTCAAAAAGATGAAAAAGATACGATTTCTGAAATTGTATATCCCAAAAGGTGAAAGTTCCAATAATTACCTACCTCATGGCCTTGAACAATTTCCTGATGAATTAAGGTACCTTGAGTGGCACGGGTATCCTTTGAAGTCTTTTCCGCTAAGATTTTGTTCTAAGTTGCTTGTTGAGATTCACTTGTGCTACAGCGATGTTGAAGTACTTTGGATGGAGGGAAAGATTGCAAAGGTAGACACTAGACACACATGCATGTATGCTTATTTTCCTCATTCGACTGACATTTAAAAGGTTTTTTGGGTTGTAGTGTTTTATGTTTCCTTTCAAATTGTCACAGGATCTTAGCAATCTAGAAGTAATTGACCTGAGTGACTGCAGTAAGTTGGAGAGCCTTCCAGATTTGTCTAATGCAAAAAAGCTTAGATGGGTGAATCTCTCCGGTTGCAAGAAGTTGCGTTATCTTCATCCATCGGTTCTATCTGCTGGTAAACTTGTTACTTTGCTACTGGACAGGTGCACGAGTCTCATTCAGGTTAAAAGTGAGGAGACCTTAGAATCTCTAAAGAAGATCAGTGTCAATGGCTGCCCGAGCCTCATGGAATTCGACGTGCAGTCGGCTTTAATTGAGAGATTGGATCTAAGCAAGACAGCAATCAGAACACTGCACACATCCATTGGGGACATAAAGAATCTCAAGTCCCTCAATCTAGAAGGTTTAAGACTTGAGCGTCTTGTGAATGAGTTGTCCAAATTGAAATCCCTCGAGTATCTTAATCTTTCTCGCAGTGGACTAGAGTTTGACAAAGACCAGCTACGTGTCCTGTTCGATGGCTTAAAATCGTTAGAGAAGCTACATTTGAAGCATTGTAGTAACTTGTTTGAGCTCCCGGACAACATCCATGCCTTATCTCAATTAAATGAATTAAGGCTTGATGGGAGCAGCATAACATCTCTACCAGCAAGCATCAAGAACCTTACCAGGCTGGAAATTTTGTCCTTGGAGAATTGCAATAATCTCGTGAGCGTGCCAGAGCTTCCACCGTTCATCAAGGACTTCAATGTCAATAGCTGCGATTCATTGAAAAGAGTATCAAGTTTAAGGAGTCTTGCAACCAAAATGATAGGAAAAATGAAACGTATTTTGATGAAGGACTGCTTGAAACTCGAAAACAGTGATTCAATTATACAAGACCTGCACTTAACAATGGCGAGTGCTGCATTTAACAATGTGCTAGTAAGATCATTCGACAATAGACTCCACAGTTTCAATTACAACAAGGTAGAGGTTTGCCTACCGGGGAAGAGCGTCCCAAGGCAGCTGAAGAATCGAACAACAGAGTCCTCCGCCATTATTATAATTAGAGTTCCAAACCCTAGCTCCGTGATGGGATTTCTACTCTCAGTGGTTCTCTCTCCATCCTCTGAAGCGAAACAAGGCATTGCTGACTCTCACATTTACTGTAGATGTTACTCAGCAGATGGCACAGAAATAGGTGATCGCACAACTTGGTCTTCAGCGATTAACAAATTGAATTCGGAGAACTTGTTTGTTTGGTATGACCCCTACTTCTACGATGCCATTCTCAAGACTCGCGAAACACACGTGTCTTTCGAGTTTTCTACTGACCATGGATTGGGAGTCATAAAAGACTGTGGTGTCCGCGTAATAGACGCCTCTGAGTTTCATGGTGTTATAAGGGGAATGGATTTGGAGTGGCATAAAAAAGTGGAGTTGGGAGTGAAGTTAGGCTTAGCGTTAGACTTACAAGTACAACGGCAGGTGGAGTGTGAGGTGGATTTGGGTAATTTACTGTTTGCCTTAGAGTATAATTGGAAGTTGAACAAGAAAATGGCATCGGAGATTCAATCGCGCCGTAATGAAATGGTGAAGATTATACTTCCTCAGTCCGTCTATCCACCGCGTCCTGCTATCAACACCATCCCGCATGGCTTCGAAGATATCCTCGTATGTGAAATTTTGTGAAGATACACACATTCTGACATTCCGTAGCCTCATATTTCTGGATGAATAATTCTATTTGCATACCAAAATCAATCACCAAATCACCCACTAGTATATAATACACGAAATACAAAATAAATATGTAATTTAACTCATTTTTAGTGTGTATTTAGTATTTTAGTCCGTATTATAGTGGCTGGCTGATTTTGGTGTACACCTAGCATTGTTGGGATATATGTGCTCTTTTTTAGCTTTTAATTGATGAAGATTCTCTCTGATATAGTGGTATTGTTGGGATGCAGGACTAATGATTATGAATGTGAAGATAGCACAAAAGGCATTTCTTTCACTTTGAGGTTTGCTATGTTCTTTCCATCTTTAACTGCAAAATGGAGTAGAATATTGTAGTTTGAAGTCCATAATGGCAAATACTACAGTGCTGAACGTGATTATATTCTTCAGGTGAGGAAGAACCAGTTTGATGAAGAGGTTGGACACATTTTGTTCTGACTGTACAGACAGTTGTAGGTATCTGACTTGCGGCGGGGAATCTCTGTGGAATGTTTTGTTGAAATTGAGAACAGTTAGAACTAATTTTCTTTTTGCCCAATGCAGCACGAGATGCTCAATGGTTTTGAGGATTTTTTCTTTGACATGAAATAATGAATTCTGTGTAACAACATGAATTTTGCACTAAGAACTTGCTATTGCTCTAGAGCTCGCACGAGTATAGATCTGGTTCAATTAATTTTACTTCTTGGCTCCTTATTAGTCCCATGGTTCCGTAGCATTATTCATTAATTAGCAATGGTCATTGACTCATTGTTTCTGATGATGAGAAGAATGCTAAGGCTATTCAGTAGTGAACCTTTAACCAGTACTATCTAGCTACAAGACTCAAGAATTAGTTAGCTTGACTTAGAAATAATTGAATAATTAATTACCGTTATTTTTTTGGGACATGCTGTTTTTACAGTTTGAACACTACTATACTATCTACAAAGATGTGCCTCTATGCTGAATTATTTCCCTTTGTTTTCTAACTTTCTATGCAACTTTAAATTATAGGGACAAAAATGTAGATTTTAATTAAGTGAATACTATATTTTATATTTTTCCTCCCAATCCAAATAAATAGTATTTATTATTACAAAACTTAAAGTTGTTTAATATCTTCAAATTCTGAAAGAAAAAAAAAAGAGGAATTTTCCATGAGTCATAAGAACTATTGAATTTGTTATAGCGATCATCACCATGGTACATTGAACATAGTACACACTGCCTGTAGGAAGGAGCAAGCTAAGGATGTACTCCATCCAATGCAACTAAGGCCACTCAGATTAAAAATTAACAATTAACAATTCAAACTTTAATTACATACCAGCTTTATTCAACAAAAAAACATATATATCTAAAAAAAGGGATGATGATTTTAAAAAATTGCACGCGCATGTTTGATTGATTATTCACATAAACCGACAAATAAATTCTAAAAAAGAAAAAAAGTAATACATTTCCGCCATGTACGGTTTAGATTTACAATATAAGTTGAAACTTGAAAGTTATGTCCATATAGTTAGTTCTTACATATATTAATCAATAATGCCAAATACGGCCATTTTACTTTTATGTCTAAATTATAAATTAATTACTCCTTTTTCATGTGTCTTTTTGCTCACATGGATCACTTTTTCTCATCCCAAATTAAACATGCGCGGCTACATGCTGCTACTGCGTGCTGCACTATCTAACATATAAAATATATTAACGGTATCAGAGAATTTATATTAACATGTAATAATATAATGATATATACATATATAATACATGCAGTATATGTAGTGCATATATAATTAGATCGGAGTTTGATTGTTATATCTTTACTCTGAAATAAACTTGAAGCAAACTAAACTACTTTAATTTCTTCATTTATTAGTCGCATCTGTCAAAGTTTTTTTGTAAGTACCAAAAGGAACACTAACTCTAGTGCCATTATTAACTTTCACTAATTATTAATGGATCACATACACGACAAAAATAATTTAGAGAGAGAGAAAGAGATATGCACACGATATATATATAGCACATTAGCACATGATTTCCTGCACCGGAGTATATCACTATACATTGCCTTCTATTTGCATTAGCAATAATAATATAGCTAACAAGAGAATGGCCACTAAAAATAATGCTAAAAGATATGATGTGTTCATAAGCTTTAGAGGTGAAGACACCCGTAACAATTTCACTAGCCACCTTGTATCAGCTATGTCTGAAAAATCAATCAAAACCTACGTAGACTTTGAGATTGAAAGAGGAGATGAGATCTCACAAGCACTAATCACTGCAATTGAGGACTCAAATGTGTCTGTCATTGTGTTCTCTCAGAACTATGCTTCATCAAGATGGTGCCTTCATGAACTTACCAAGATACTGGAATGCAAGAAGAATCTGGGTCGAGTTGTTGTGCCTGTGTTCTATAAAATTAACCCATCAAATGTACGGAAGCAGAAGAAGAACCAAGCACTCCCAAAACATGATGATAATGAGGAGCAATATTTGTGTGCTCTCGCGGATGGGAAGGTGCATCAGTGGACAGCTGCATTGACTGAAGCGGCAAATTTAGCTGGCTGGGATTCTCGAAACTACAGGTAAACACATCTATTACTCCGTTTCAAACTAGTACAATAGTAGAAATAAAGGGCATAATATAGGTTGGTCGAGTGTTCAACTCACTAGTCTGGTCTTATATATAGTAATTCATTGGTCAACAACGAACTATTAAATAGAGTTTATATATATATATATATATAATGCATTTCTTTTAATTTCTTGCATTTTAGATAATAATACTAATTGAAATTATTTATAATATTACTAACAAGAATTATATGGAATGAATAAAATTAGAGATAGTAACATATTGATTAGGGAGTGGTAATAGACTAAAAGTTGTTATAACCTCTTCAATTCTTTTCAAACGAAGGCATTTGGTTTATTCTTTTCATTTTTGGCAGGGATGATGCTGATCTTGTCAAAGACATTGTCAACGATATTTTGAGAAAATTAGAATGTGAGTACCCCATTGAATTCAAAGATCTTGTTGGAATTGATGAGAATTGTAGATCTATTGAATTACTAATAGAAAAGTTTCCAGTAATTGGAATTTGGGGTATGGGAGGTATAGGTAAAACAACTCTTGCTAAGGTTGTATTCACCAAACTGTGTTCTCAATATGAAAGTTGCTGTTTCTTGGAAAATGTAAGAGAACAATCTAAGAAGCATGGATTAAATTATTTACATAATAAACTTCTTTCTGAGCTGCTAAAGGAAGAGCATCCCACAACTAGTAAAGTTGTAGGATCCACATTTGTTATGAGAAGGCTCCTTAGTAAAAAGGTTCTCATTGTGCTTGATGATGTGACTAGTTTTGAGCAGTTAGAGTATCTAGCAAGAGAATTTGATAGCTTTGGAGCAGGTAGCAGAGTTATTATAACAACAAGAGATAAGCATTTGCTGATTCTCGGAAGAGTTAATGAAATACATGAAGTCAAGGAGTTGAATTTTCAAGATTCTCTTAAGCTTTTCAGCTTGAATGCATTCAAAGACTACTTCAATAATCCTCACATGGAAGAATATAAAGAGCTGGCAGAAAGAGCAGTGGTCTATACCAAGGGCAACCCATTGGCTTTAAAAGTTCTTGGCTCACTTTTTCATTCCAAAAGTGTAGAAATATGTGAAAGTGTGCTTAAAAAGCTCAAGAAATATCCCAACTTGCATATTCAGAATGTCTTGAAACTGAGCTATGATGATTTAGATGATGCAGAGAAAGACATATTTCTCGATATTGCATTCTTTTTTGTAGGGGAAACAAAAGACCATGCCATAAGGATACTAGATGCTTGTGACTTATATGCAACAAGTGGAATAGAGACTCTTCAAGATAAAGCTCTTGTTACTATTCTGAAAGACAACACAATACAAATGCATGATCTAATTCAAGAAATGGGTTGGGAAATAGTTCGTCAAGAAGCTATTAAAGACCCTGGAAGACGCAGGCGTTTGAGAGACACCGAAGAAGTCTACGATGTATTAAAAAATAACAAAGTAAGTAGAAAATCATCACTAATCTTTTTGCTGCATATCAAGATTCATAATGACAAATTTCATTTTGACAGGGAACTGATGCAGTTGAAGGCATAGCAGTAGATGTGTCTAAGATTCAGGAACTGCAGTTGAGTCCTGACATCTTCAAAAAGATGACTAATATAAGACTGCTCAAATTCTATGCTCCCTTGAATGAAAGATCATGCAATGTGCACCTTCCTTTAGGTCTTGAGTCACTCTCACATAAATTAAGGTGCCTTGAATGGAATGGATATCCTTCAATGTCACTACCAGCAACTTTCTGTCCGGAAAATCTCGTTGTGCTTAGCATGCCACATAGCCGTGTCAAAAGACTATGGGATGGAGCTCAGGTAACTAATTATCAGACTTAACTTCACTTTATGCCATATGCTTTTTAAATTGTTTCTCTATATTTGATGCATTTTGTTAATTGAAATTCATTTATAAACTTTGTTATTCTTTTGGACGCATGTATTCATGTTTATCTCTAATTTGCGAACAGGATTTGGTCAACTTAAAGGAAATCGTTCTTTATGCATCCCTACAGCTAATGGAGCTCCCAGACTTATCTAAGGCATCAAAGCTTGAAATATTAGATGTCTCCCACTGTGTGAATTTGTACCATGTTCACCCTTCTATTATGTCTCTCAACAAAATTGTTGATCTGATTCTATATGGTTGCAAAAACCTCAAGTCTCTTCATGCAAGAGCCATCAAGAACCTGTTTGTCAATGGTTGCTTGAACCTCAAGGAATTTTCACTAGCCTCGAAAGAACTATACATGCTGGACTTAAGAGGAACGTCGATCGAGACGTTAGACAAGTCCATTGGGAGTCTCAGCAAACTTGACAAGTTCTATGTCTGCGAGTCTCTAAAACATGTTCCAAAGGATTTACCTTCGATGACATGTCTTAGGGACCTGAGTCTTCATAATTGCACTCAACTTGACGATTCAAATTTGCAGAACTTACTTGATGCTTCACATTCTGTGCAAAAGCTGATTTTGAATGGTTGTTTTAACTTGTCTGAAATCCCTCACAATATCAAGCATCTTTCTCACCTTGAGCATTTGTCAATAAGGGATTGCGTTCGCCTTCGCCATGTTCCTACCCTTCCCCCATCTGTTGGACATTTAGATGCCATCAATTGCAGTTCCCTTGAGACAATAGTGTTGTCTTCAACCCCTCCAAGACAAATTTGGAGAAAGAACATAAGCATTTCATTTGAAAATTGTGTGAAATTGAATGAACATTCTAGAATTAGTATAATGGAACATGCTAGTGTCATGATGAAGCTACTTGCATCTGCGAATGTTGATATTCCGGAAACAATGCATACAAGTGGTACTGTTTGTTTGCCTGGTAGCAAGGTGCCAGCAACATTCAAGAACAGGACTACACAGGGTTCCACTGCTGAGGTCGAGCTTCCTCTGCCTTCGCCTTCATTAGACTTAGTAGGCTTGATTTTCTGTGTTGTTCTTTTGCCATTTTGCTCAAATGGCAAGTATGAGTATCATCGAATAGTATGTCGATGGTGCTTGGAAGACGATGATAACAGGGTTGGATACACGAGAAGGTGGTATTACAAAGACATCGCGGAGTTGAATTCAGATCATGTTTATTTATGGTATGAAGCATCATGTGGCAAGATAATTGAGGCAGCAAAAGAAGAAAGCAAGTATAAGTGCATCATTGGTAACATTAAACTTTCATTTGAGTTCTATGTTGAGACATATAAGCTCAGTGAGCCTAAACAGATTGGGTTAATTGGTATAAAAGAGTGTGGAGTGTGTCCCATACATTCCTCAGAGTGTGATGATTCTATAAACAAAATAGAATTGGATCACATCACAACTTCAATTGAAAGTTCTGAAGAAATGAAAGATAAGAAAGAGGAACCTCATCAACTGAAGAATCAAGAAAAAGATTACTGTGATTGCCTAATAGGTATGAACACATCTTGATAATGCTTCATTTGTTGTACTTAACTTTTTTCCTAAACCAGTTAGTACAGCTTTCTCCCTAAACCTTAAACTTGTCTTGAGCAGGTTTATTGTTGAAGAAACTTTGGAGACTGATCAGCACTTAATTGGTGTCAAAGTTCCCCAGCCCCGGAGACAGCCATGGTGTCTTCTTCACTTTCTTCAGTCTCCTCCGAATCCGAGGGGGATACTATCTCCCCATTCTGAATCTCCTTGAAAGCTCCTACCCTACTTAAATCAATGTTTGGATACAAAGTGGAAACCTGCAACATGCAATGTTCAAACGACTTAACCCACTGACTTACCGCCTCCTCCTCAATCACCTCACTCTCTCTTCTTTTCCAACTACATTCTTTCTCTCGCCATTCTCGATTCTCATCTTCAAGTTTCTTTTGACTTTCTTCATATTTACTTCTCCAACAAGCCACCTCAGAATTCAAATCCTCAACTCTTTTCTCCAATGATTCAACATGTGAAACCCTCTCCTCCATTGTTTTCAAAGCCTCTTCAACCTTTGCATTTTCTTCTCTTGCAACTCTTAATTCTTCCTCTTTTTCCTGTTTCGCCACTTCGAACTTCATCTCAGCGTATCTGGCAACGCTCACTGAACGAAGCGCTTGAACTTGAAGCCAACGACAAAGTGCAGAAACATCAAGGTCTTTTGTTATGGAATGATCATATGGATATACAACATGATTGTCCACAA
>JASCZI010271896.1:0-22128 GCA_036250425.1 Stylosanthes scabra
TATATATATATATATATATATATATATATATATATATATATATATATATATATATATAAGGATAAATAAATCTTTCAAATGGATTTAGATTTATCATATTTTAAAAGATAAAGAATTTTGTTTATATTTTCAATAATTAATCAAGACTTATTTATCTTAGAGTTAAAACATTAAGGATTACTTTATTAATAATTTTATTTGTACGCTAAAATCAGTCACTAAAATCAGCCATCAACATATAATACGTATTGAAATACAAAATACACACTAAAAATGAATTAAACTATACATGTATGTTATATTTAACATGCATTATACACTGATGATTAATTTTAATTGTTGATTTTGATGTACACATAACATAACTCTTAATTTATTTATCATATTTTTTTATGTTTTAAAATTTATATATATATTTAATTTGTAGCTGTTATTAGTTGGAGTGAGAACAAAAAGGATGAGGGTTGAAATTAAGCTAGAGACTATAGAGTGATGAGGACATATATACTTCACATATTCCTTTTTGATTAGGTACTACAAGCATTGGCCCCATCTTGGTCAAACCTTTTTCCACCTTTAGGTTACATACGAACATGGCTCCTTCATTAGGTTTTACTTTTGCCATATATCATTCCATTCAATACCCTTCCAAAAGTAATATGGGAATCACCTCTCAATAATTGTTAATAATACTGATTTTTCTAACTAGTAATATATATAATTATTTTAAACATTAAGGATTGACGTTGAATCGTGAAAGCTAAGACACAAAGTCTTGAAAATTTTGAGTAATATTAAATATAATAAATATATAATTATTATAGATGTATATTTATTACATGCAAAATATTATAAATATTAACTTAAATAAAACAATATGGAGCAAATAATTTAGTTTATTCTTGAAACACAGGTAAAAAGATATTCTACCACCAATCAATTTAATTAATTAATTAATTAACACTATGCATTGGCTTATTTTTATTATTTTTCCAAATTTACCCTTTTTTATATATATTTCTATATCTAATTATTACTAATATCTTTGTTTTTTGGACCTATATCTTTTTGAGGCATGCATTATCAATACAAAAGCTTTTGAGCCACAAGATATAAACTTTTTTGTTTTTCTTTATTTCGTCGTTACGTATATCATTTATTCTCACAAACCCTGACCCTTGATTTATACTTTCCAGGTATTATATCTAAGAATAATTCAAAAGAATTACATGAAAAAACTTTACTAAAGTGTTTCAATCATTTATGGGCTTGATTTTATTAAAAGATAAATGTTATAATAAATTTCTGTCCAATAAAAATTACTCACATGTATCCAATCAATTAACTTGAGAATTGATAAGATATACAAACAAATAATATGTATAAGAAAAACCATTTTTAATTATATAATATTAGCCATTTTTACTATAAAATTATTTTTTAACCTTTATTTTCTGAAAATTTTAGGATTTAGGATTTAATTAGACTTAAGAATTTAAGATTTAAGACTTAAGATTGAGACTGTCAAATAAAAATATTATTCAAAAAATTAACCAATATTAACTAAAAAAAATTAACTCCTTAATTAAATTGAAGGAAAATTAATGTATAAATAAAATTGTGTATGTTGAAGGGTACTGGATCTGGACCATCCTATTCCTATATACAAGAAAGGAAAATTAACAATTGTGACCACTTTTTTAACCTTTGTTTTTGCATGTCTTTTCTTCTTCGTCCGAGATTGTTGCTGAAGCAAGCTGCCGGCATTGGAATTTCGTCCCAAAAAATGTTTACTGGGCTGGGGAATTTTGTTTTTAAAATAAATATTTTTTAAAAAAGGATATATATGAAGTAAAATTATGTTGTGGACATGGTTTAGTGAATGAGCATGGCTGCTATAATCGCGGAGAGGAAAATGATAGATTTTGGTGGACGGTGTTTGTGGACCACTTAACTAATTAATAACGACCAACATGATATATGATACATTGATTTAAAAATTTAATTTTATACACTATCACTCTCAGTATTAAATTGTTTTCACATCCATCTAAACACGTAATTTCATCTCAACAAAAGTAATTTTTTTTATCATGGTTGATCATTCAAAAAATTAAATATACTTATACGATTGTGTAAAATATTTTACACCGTCTATATATTAAAATTAAACTCTTGATATAAATGGCCATTTTCCTTACCAGGGACGGACCTAGAGGGGGGCGAGCATAGGCCTCGGTCCCCCAACATTTTGAAGATCAATTAATAAAGAAGTTGTTATATAATATATTATTTAATTTTTTTATTTTGTATTTGAAAAATAATATTACACTAAATACTAAATTGTTAAACATATTTAATATTTAACTTTTTATAAGTAAAAGTCTAACTCAAATATTATTTATCCCTAATAATTATAAGAGAAGTAATAATATCAAAAAAAAATTTTAATCTAAATATTATCTATATCCAATAATAATAAAATGGCAAGGAATAATATCTAAACAAAAAAGAACTTAGCGTAAAATGACTGGCAAATCATTTTTCAATCAGATAAAATCTTCAAAGATTTAGATTTTATGATATAAAACGTTGTCGTATACTAATTAATTCTAAAAAAATTCATCAACAAAAAAATATATCCATAGTTTTTGTAATTTAAAATATATTTTTATTATTATATTTTTTTAGTATACTTTAAATTACATAAGCTAAGTTATTTATAAATTTTCCTTTATATCATATATATTTTCGACCCCTCCAAAATAATGTTTCTGGATCCGTCCTGCTCCTTACCTAAATCTACCCAAACTTGAGTTTGTGTTTGAGGCTTTGAACTTATTTATCTCTATTATATATATATATATATATATATATATTTTTTTTTTTCCCGACTAATATAATCAATAACCTCAATAATCAAACATGTCACGGTAAAATAATAGAATATGTTATAATAAAATAATAAAACTTTTTTTTTCCGAAAGGATAACAAATTTTTAATAAAATATCAAATAAGTATTCTTTTTTTTAGTGGTTGGTTGGTGATTAATTTTTTTTTTTCGGTTCAAGAATGAAAATGGATCCTGAACTCGTGATCATGTTATGTGACCTGTGGTCAACCTTTTTGGTTTTTGGTAAACGGTCATCCATTTTGAGTCGTCGTCAAAAAGTAGATGAGGATAAAAATGGGCCTCTATCGAGAGAATATTGTAAATGGGCCCATTTCAATTATGGGCCTTAATCCAACGAAGTCTCCAATAACAAATGGGGTTGTGTGGTTGTGTATGGGCCGTTACTACTAACGCTTACAATTTACCACTGCTAGTGGATGGATAACATAATCCAAAATCCATGTCCAATTAAAGAAAAATATAATCCAAAACATGACAAAAAAAAAATCCAGAAGAAGGGGGCAAAAAAAAAAAAGGGAGTGTAGGGTAATAGTTACATGATCCAACTTGGGTTTGTCTAATTGTCAGCTCAATAATCTGCTTAAGCGACAGACCCTTAAATGAAACTCAGGTCCACGGCGGATTAATCCTCGACCTGCTAGGTTGGGGATACCGTATGAAACAAAAAAAAAAGTTACATCACTTACATGCATAATTGCATATATCTAATTAGGTGGTGTATATAGTGTCTATGTTTTGCTGGTTTCGGTGTTTCAAAAAATTTCATAATATTAAAATATTTTTTTTTTAACAACACTTTCTAATTTTAATTTTAACAATACTTGTTTAGCCACCATAAGTCCATCACTATAGCTATCAATGCTACCTTGTAATTAATCTAGTCAAAGAAAATACTATAGATTAATTTGATTTGACAATAATAAGTGGATGAGAATGAATAAGAAGAGAAGAGAAGAGAAGAGAAGTGATAGAGTAGGTACTAAACATAGTTGTAATTGTTAGGTCTAAACATGAAAATGTGGATGTGTTGACACAATCCAAAAGGGCAATGCTTGAACAAAGTAAGGATATATAGCTTTGCAAGTAGTGTAACATGGGTCCTATAAAATATTCATGTTTCACTATCATCTTCTAGTACTCATCAGGCACATGGCAAATCCATGTTTCTAATTGGAAGCTACAACTACACCACCAGTCCACCACTAAGCAACAATGTTAAAGCAGCCCCTAACATAAATCAACATGTTTCTGGTCACAATTTGGGTAATCATGAAAGAAAGTATATCAACCAACAATTATAAATACCAACATATTTCTGATATGGTAAATAAATCAAATATGTATAAATATATCTCAATTTGCCACGAATTTACTACTGATAGATACATATATTAAATCCATAATGCTATATATATTACTGTACATCTCTATATACTCCATTTTTAATACGAAAAAATATAAATATCAGCACATAAATTTTATTTTTCTGTGCTGATATTTATATTTTTTCGTGTTAAAAATGAGATGTAGAGATGTGTACAATGATACATTAGATTAATTCTAAACCAATATATAAACTTTTAAGTTGAAAAAAAAAAACAAAATGGGAAGAAGCAAAATAAATAAATGAATAAACAAAAACTAAAAGAAAACTTGTTTTACAAGTATGAAAACTTATTTAAAACTTTTCATTTTAATTGGTTATTTTAAAGACATGCACATAGTAGTACTAATATAATAATTACTTCTATAAGTACTCAATGCCACTTGAGTTTTGATAGAGACTTTGGCTTAGCTTGTAGTGCTGGAATTGCATTGGTGTGTAAATGGTTGACCATAACTGAAAGCTTAGACCTCAACTTAGAATTTATAAGTGGGTGATGTGGATGATGAAGGCAGAAGCAAAGGAATAAGTACAAAGCACACATAAGAGGTGAATAAGTATAATTTGCATCCGATATACAAAATCTAATTGATAGAGAATATAAGCATTATATATATAAAGCTGCGTTTGAAAGAGAGACTGAGATGAAGAGATTGATACTGAAAGATTGAAATTGAATTAAATTTGTTTATTGTGTTTGATTTAAATTTATGACGAGATTGATACTGAAAGATATGGATTGAATTAAGTCAATAGAAGAAAAACAAAAACTAATATTGAAAACTTTAATGTTACGTGAGAATATTTGTGTAAAAAAATTTATTAAAATTTTAAAGATAAAATATTGGAATTTTAGAGACTGAGACTAAAATTTTAGTTCCAATCCCTATTCAATAAACACAATATTGAGTTTCAATCTCACAGTTCCAAGTTTCAATTTCAGTCCCAAAAATCAAACTAACCTAAATGAGCATCATATTTTGTACCCTATAACTGTATGTTCACAATATATATATATATTTTTTAAAAAAAGGTTGGCCACTTAACAGGCAAGGCTCATTTTAGTAGAGGTTTTCAAGCTCTCGTATATATACATTTTGAAATGAAAATTATATTTTTATAAAGAAATATATTACATGCACCATTTTATCTGTAAACTTTATATGTATCGCTTTCACTTTTGTTTTTTAAAAATTGATATATATATATTTTGTGTGTGTAAAATGTTGTACGTAATTATCCAATATAATTATATTTGTCATTTTAGATTATCATATACTTTATCAATGTTAAAAAAATAATTATTTTTATATACATAATATTATATAATTAGTGATATATATTATATAATTAAATGTACTTATAAAATTACTTTATATTTACATCATCAAAATTATATATATATAAATTTTTAACCTACACCATATATATTGATGTTCACATGTGAGGGGTTAGTCCCAAATCTTTGAGAGCAAGAAAAAATGAGGTGTTTATAAGATAAAAGACCTATTTACTTGACACCTTAAGATTTTGAGTTAGATGTGGTGTTTTCTTATCTTATGTGCTCTCATTTGGTTCCTCTCTAAGGTTTTTTCCCGACGATTTTGCTTCACACAATGCTCTCCCATCGTTTGTTTCTATATAAATAGGCTATCATAGTTGTTCACATTTCCTCACTTCTTGCCTGCTCTTTCTTCATTATCTATCCGATCACCCATATACATAAGCTTTCTCCTTCTCTCCATCCATCTTTCTATTTTTCTTTGCTCATGTTTATATAATAACGTCCCCTATTCACCAAACACATATATATTATTATATAATCTACCACAAAATTTTCTATATATATACTTTCAACACCTTGTGTGTGTTCCAACCTCCATTATATTATTATTATTATTATTCCTTATATATTCATCATCAATAATCTACTCTTTGTTGTTCTTCCCTATAAAGAAATGGTGATAGTAGCTACACCAAATTCAATAATCCAAACCGAAAAGATTGTGTCCATCAACCTTCCCACCATAGACTTGTCCAAAGAAAGAACAACGGTTGCTAAGCTGATCGTTAAAGCGAGCGAAGAGTACGGATTCTTCAACGTGATCAACCACCGCATTCCTCAACACATAATAGAGAACATGGAGGAAGCCGGCTTCGAGTTCTTTGCGAAGCCGACTTCACATAAAGTGAAGCTTGCATCCAATTATGGATGCAAGAGAATAGGGTTTAATGGGGACGTTGGTGAGGTGGAGTACCTCCTCTTAAATGGAAGTGATTCTCATATTGCTAAGCTGTCCACAACCATCTCCAATGGCCCATCAGACTTCAGGTATGTGCACTCATTTTTTTTTCGTTTTTTTTCTTTTAAAATGTCGTTGTACATTACTTTTGCATTTATCTTCTCGAATAATTTAGAACTTTAAATTAGCAGTGAGTCACGATCTCCGGTTAATTTTGCAAGAAGATTGTTAAAGATATAATCATTTAGATGCTTCATTTATCTACTTAAATTTTTGAGAAAAACTACATAATCATCAATTTTAATTTATAATCATCATTTTGAAAAGTATTGATTAAAATATGATATTAAATTACAAATTAAAGGTATTGAATAGTTGATAGTTATAAGTGATGGCTAAAATAAATTAAAATGAATGATTGTCTAACATTTCTTAAAATATAATATCAAAATTTTTATGAAAAAAATGTCTAGAATTCGATATTTGATGAACGGAAAAATTAGAATAAGGCAAATTAAAAGAAAAAATGTAGTTGTAGACCAAACAACTTTATTTTTAAAAAAGTCCTTGTTAACTCTAAGATCAGGCTTTTAAGGAAAATAATATGCATTTTGTTTATATTTTTATAAGGATGTGTTCTAAAAATAAAATACAGTCCCTTTTTATTATCAAAATTGTATGGATTTATTAACTATATTTATTTATTGCGGATATTAAAGAGCTGGTTTAAATATGTGCGGTGAGTGATTTTTTCTGTGACCAAAAGAACTTTAAGTTGATGATTATTATTTCAAAATAAGATTTAAGCATAAAACCAAAAAATATTCAAAATATATATATGAGAGACTATATTATATTTATAATAATTTACTTATTTCTACTTATATTTTTAAGTTTTTGAACTAAGAAACTATAATTCCTATGATATTGTCTCCTATACTGTATTATAAGATATTTCTGATTCGAATATCATTTTTTTTAAATGTTTAAGCTTTTAAAACAAATAATTTATAACATGACAAAAAATAATATAGTAATATAAACTCTTAATTATATATGAGAATAGTAAAGGAGATTAAGTAATATATAGTCAGATATATAAGGGCATGAGTATGTAAGATTTTTTTTATATTGAATAAGCTATAATTATTAGCTAACAACAACAACAATAATAAGATATGAACCATGAGATGTATTGTGCATGTAGCTCGTGCGTGTCATAATTTAAGAATGATATTATATATTTTTTTATTTAAATATTAAAAGATAATACAAATATAATTATTTTTCTTATTCTTCTCAAAATTAAAGAAATCCGGTAGCTATATAGCTTTATTTTGTAGTGGTAAGCCGGTTATTATTAGAAATAAATCAGGTATAATTAGAAATTTAATGTTTTTTTTTATTTTTAATTGTTAATTTTTATTTTTTTTTAATTATAATATATATATATATATATAAAATTAAGATCAAGCATTAAAATTACAAAAATACTGAATTATTGATTATACCGAATTTGCTTGGTATACTAATAAGAAGTCGTTGGGATAATTATGTGAGCAATGAATAATGATATGGTTTGTGTTGGGATAGGAGCTACTACATACGTACCTTGGTATGAGTTGTAACGGAGCAAGAAATAAGGGAGAGAGAATGTATGTTGAGGGTTCCAATGCAATGCAATAGCCATTCATCATAATTCTCAGTGATGTGGAACCATTCTTTCTTTCTTTCTTTACACAACAGCACCAGTACAGCTTGCTGTATGTATGTCTTGCTCAAGTGGTCCTTCCTTCTTTCTATAATCATCATTTTTTTTTCAAGAACAAAGATCAAATTCTACATGTTTTATTATAGATATATAAAATTTTCAAGAAACTAAGTTGGTAAGTAAATATAATATATAACACTATGGAAATTAATGACTTTTGGGTATATTTGAAATATAATATATAGAATTATAATTGATTTTGATTTTTTTGTAAATCTTATGATGAATTTAGTTAATTTACTTCAACCCTTGTCTCATTTTTTTTTTAATTTCTTTTGGGTTTTTATGAAATTTGGTGTGTTAAAAAATATAAGTGACTTTATAAGTATTAATATGTAAAATAAAAGATTGATTATGAATTTTAACTCATAAGACATTATTTTTTTTAAGGATGTTTTGAATTCAAATCTTATCTTACATATCATATTATATATATATATATATATATATATATATATATATATTATACTTCTGCCAGCAATGGTGGTGATCTAGTAAAGATATTGCAGAAAATTAAATAAAGGATAAAAATATAAAGTCAAAGTACATTATTATATCAAGTTGATAATGAACTCATCAATTCCTATTTTACATAACTAATTTTAAACAACACAATAATTTTTTTTCAATTAAACTCAATTCTACCATTTTAAATCAAATGAAATTAAATCCATTTCAAATAAGTTTTATCCTAAACACACCTTATTTATTAATAGTGGACACAGATCTTGTCCGGAAGTATTAGGAGGAAGAAAATGATACGAATTGTATAAATTAAAACAAGGAATTATAAGACTAAGGGAGAAAATTGAGAATTTTTTTTCTTCTAAAAGGGCTAAGAAAGAAAATAGAATTCTTAATTATTTTAAATTTAATCAAATTATTACATCACATTCCTATATATAGTCTAATTGTTTGAATTAGCCTAGCTCATTACTAATCCTAGCATTAGAGTGATGTATAAAACTAGCTACTTATTTTGTATTGTATTTATTTATAAATTTATTTTCTTTGTGAATATACATTAGTCTTTCTCAAAGTTATACCCTATTGATTTGAAAGACAGATCATTAAACGGATAATTTATGTTAGTTATAATATAAAACTATTTTCATTTTTAAAATATCTAAGTATTCGTAACATCCAATTGTGTCCACAGTTAACCCTAGCTAGTTTTGAAATATCATAATTGAACTCAATTTATCCATTAACATTGAAATATCCATTATCCTAGCTAACCCTAGTTTTACATCTTTCAATTGAATTGGGCGACAATTATTTACACATATCATAATCCTATATATGTTGAACTTCTAATGCAAATATAATGATCCAAAAAGTTCTAGCTAGTTTAATTTTAGAAAAATATAGGTAACCAATAATTTTTTAACCAATAAATCAGCCGATAAAAAATAAAACATCTGTAACCACTGTTTATAGAATATCCACAATGAAAGTCATAGAACATCCGAAACCTAAAGCAATCATCATCCAACTTTATATTTTTTTAGAAACAGAACATTCGAAACATAGAAACAGAACATCCGAAATCTAAAGAAATAGAACATCCAATTTAAATAGTTAGCTGATGTTGGCTGAATTTTTATTGATTATCTAATATTATTATTAATTTTATTATGATTCATAACATAGTCAAAATTAGTCTATCAAATATTTTACATCTTTAATTAGAGAGAGATGTATCTATATTTTGTTTAATTTGTACGATATATTACATTTCTACTAACTGATTGAAGATTATAAATTATGTTTATATTTTTCTACATATACTTCCATGGTTGATTAAGCATAAACATCATCATAAAATACGAAAAATATCAAAATAAATAAAAAAAAGATGCGTTCTATGATGAATTGAACAAATCCATATATAGTCAAGGCAAGCCAGCAAATTCTATATATTGACACATGGTAATGAATAGTAGTCTTGATTTTCCATGGACGCATTAGACAATGTCATGAAAGAGAAAGAATCCTTATTACACATATCACAAAATTATTTGCAGATTAAATTTTGGATATTCTTGACTACTAGTATTCAGACCACCACAGAATTAGATAAGATGTCATTTCATCTTTAGCATGTAATGTAATATATATAGATATGTTATCATCTAATTAATTAGAGGTTTATTCAATTAGAGTGCACGTGAGATTATAATAAAAAACCATGCATCAGAATAGCACATGGGCCTATGAAAATTAAAGGGTACTCCTAAGAGGTGGGATTGTATGTCAGAAATTCACAAAACACTTTTACCTCTTTCAACTCTACAAAGATAAATGCCATTCCTCTCCATGTTGTGCCAAACACTACTAGTTATTAGTAATAATTTATTCATGGCCATGATTAATTTGGTAAAAAAGGGTTGAAAATTCAGCTAAGGTAAAAGAAGCAGCATTATATGAAAAACATGTGGGGCTTCAAATTGACACATCACCTATGTTCAATCAAATCAGAACTAAAAAGATCAACTTTAGTAGTGGGTTGAAAAAATTCAAGACATAATAATTTATTTTTTTAAAAATTTTCTTATGAAAATATCCCAAAGGAGAAATAGAGTGTTGAGCATATGGAAGCAGAATTGTGCCTAGTCAATATAGTAATAGCACTAGCTATGCCATTTAGTTTTAGTGAAGTTCAAAAGCCAAGTATATCCCACTTCTCCCCCTACTGTCATATTCACTGCTAGCTAGCTGTGGGATCACCAATGATGAAAATATTTTTTATTTTTTTAATATATTTAAATTATCATGGTGATATTTTTTTAATAATATTTTAACATTATGGAAACTTTTATTATAATATATATTTAATTTATTTATCTTATTTAATGTTTTTTTTATATAATTTTAAATATTCGAATACAATATATTTCATTTTGGAATTGAATTTTAACCAAATCAGTTATATTTGTAAAATATATATTTAAAAAATTAAATAATATATATTTATAAATAAATACATAATTGTTGACTTTTTGCAAACACATAGTATTTTTGAGTTTTGAACACAAATTATTGAGAGTGAATGATAAATTTGTGAATCCTGCCATTTTTTGTTTAAATAAAATATTTTACAATGGTAGTCTATTTATCTTTGATTTTTTATACGATCCTTCACAAAGTCAATATAAAAGTAATACTATTTTGCTGATATGATATTATATAATTAGACTTTCAAAAAAAAATGAATTAATCTATGTGTATCATTATATATATTTGTACACACCATTTAGCAACGCGAAAAATTGTGAACATTATCACATAAATTTATATTTTTCCGTACTAATATTTATATTTTTCCGTATTACTAAAGGGTGTGTACGGATGTGTACAATAGTACATGTAGTATTACCGTAAAAATATTTCATACCAATAGTATAAACAATATAATTTCAAATAAAATATAATTTTAAAGTTAGTAGGTATATTTTTAGCATGTATATGTAGGTGAGTATTGTATAAAAAATAAAATATTAAAAAGGGGAAAGGTGTGTTATTGTGGGTGTACTAGGAGGTGATTATTGTACATGCAGGTATAAGGTGAGTGCATACAGAGATGCAGTTGAGGAGTTAGCATGTGAGATATTGGAGCTCATGGCAGAAGGTTTGGGGGTCCCTAACACTTCCATCTTCACCACCTTCATCAAGGACCCTGATAGCGACTCACTCCTCAGATTCAATCACTACCCCCCACCACCATCACCACTACCTACTTCTCCTTCTTCTCTTCTCGGTTTTGGAGAACATTCTGACCCTCAGATCATAACCCTTCTCAGATCCAACGACGTTTCTGGACTCCAAATTTCCCTCCAACATGGTGTGTGGATCCCAGTCATTCCTGACCCTTCAGCTTTCTCAGTTAACGTCGGTGATTTATTACAGGTACATATACTCACGTGAAGACATCTTTATAATGAAGATCATATTTTGAATTTATAAATAATTTAGTCAAATATATTAATTCGTCTAACTGTCTTGATGAGCAGGTGATGACAAATGGAAGATTTGTGAGTGTAAGACACAGGGCGGTGTCGAACTCAGAGAAGGCAAGAATGTCAATAGCATATTTTGGGGCTCCGCCGCTGAATGCGCGTATCGTTGCTCCGCCGGAAATGGTTACACCAGAGAGGCCCTCCCTGCTCTTTAGGGCATTCACTTGGGCTGATTACAAGAAAGCCACCTACTCTCTTAGGCTTGGAGACAACCGCATTGACCTCTTTAGGAATAATAAATAACAATTGGAATTAATGGTTTCAGTTTGTGTATCCTTCTTCTTTCATTTTTTTTTTTCACCAAAAGATTTAGTGTGTGAGTGAGTGTAAAATCATTGTGCAATGGCATTTAATCAATTATTCTTGAAAACCATGTCACTTATTTAAATATTTAAATGATTTAATTACCAAAAATAAAAATGCTTTTGGACAATTCTTTCCGCTGAAGATCAGAGTTCATAAGTAATAACCGTGAAAATAGATAGTGGGACTAATCTTCTAGTAACTTCTAACACAGCTGGCATTTAACTAACTTCCAGAATTGGAAACTTCTCTAACGGAATTCTGTTAGCTCCCTGTAGCAGAATAACATAAATTAAATATGAAAAAATATCTTATAATAATTTATAAATACAAAATTAGTTGTCAATGGTGGTCGCCTTGTGTGTTATTAACTTGTTATAATATAAGAAGGTTATTCGGTGTGCCGGATAACTTTTCTATAATATATTCTCGATGGCTAAAAAATTGTAACTATAATGAAAATTCAAAATCGATCTATCATAAATGACAATTACTTCAATGAAAATGTAAAAATTATTTTTATATAAAATTTGATACTTTTATAACATATTAAATCTAACTATTTAATTTACAGTCCGATAATTAAAATGAAAAATTAGCATAGCAAATTAATCACTTTTTTGGTGACTAAACGGCAAAGAAACAAAGGAAATCACTAGCCGAATCAATCGGCTGCCTTCATGTCTATGTTTTTTTTTGGGCCATAAGTTTGTATGTTTTTTTAAGGCGGCTTACTTTCGTTTTTGGTCAATACGTTGCAAAGACAGACCAAAAATAATAAATATTGATAGGCCCATAGATTCTCACAAAAAATGCTACTATATTTTCACGAGGCTCAGCCTCTTAGGTTCTCAGTTCGGCTATCTATATCCTCATTCCTGCCCACTTAAATCTACAACATATGAATACCGAAAAAAAAAAAATCTACAACATGTGAATAATAATAAAAAAAACTACAAGTCTACAACATAACTTCGGAAAGAAGTAGACAAAAAAAAATACTATGTTCCATTTTTTATTTTTAAAAGAATAACCACCTAATATATTTTCAATAAATTTAAGCGCCGATAAAAATATTTTTGAAAGAACAAAATTAAAAAAATGTCAAATTTAGTGGACCTATAAACTACAAAGTTAGTTTAATAAGAAATAAGATGAATTAGTCATAATCCGTCGAATTGAAGAATATCGTGAAAAATAAAATATTATCGTACACTTTCGAAACTTTAAGTTTTAATCAACCTGGGACTTCATAAACTGTTACCAATTATAATGGTATAATTTTCATTAATTGGAAATCAAACGGCACTTACAGATAACATAAAAAATATGTGATCTATATCGGAAAAAAAATACATATCCTATATGCTGAACTATAATCTGATAGGAGGCACAGCATTCAATTACTAAGAATCTTAACAAGTAAAAAATTAGGATAGCTTTGGGTCACCATTGTTTTTGAATCTACACGACATGTTGTAATAATATTGGATATCTCTTCTTCTTCTCTCCATAAATCTAAATATTTTCTAGATCAAAAGCTTCTTTCATGAACAAAAATCATTTCTCACATGTTTTCCTCTCAGATTTAAGCAGATTTCTCTAATAACGGTATCAACAGTCATAAAAGTAATCAAGATACACCATAAAAGTGGACGAAAATATTATAAAAGGGTTATTGGGAGATTTAGATCTAGATCTCAGATCTAAACTGAAACAGAAAACATACTACCAATAAAGAAAAAAAAGGCAATAGAAAGAGGGAAAGAAAAAGGAAAAAAAACTGAGCAAAAATATGAAAAAGAAGAAAAAAGGGGAAAAGGAAGGAGGGCCACCGCCTCGCCGTCTCGGAGATAAGCGACGACAGCCCTCTACTCACTAAATCGTAAGTGGGATTTTAAAATAGAGAGTTTTTTTTTTTCGCTAGAGAAACTCATTTACCAATTATAATGGTTATACCAATTATAATGGTTAAAAAGTAAGAAAGAAAACAATTTAAAGAAGCATGACTTTTAAGTTCTAAAAACTTTTAACTATGAAGCCTTACACTCAGGAGTTACAATGTGTGGAATAGGATATGGTTTAAACTTAATTATAATCCTATTTGCGGATTGAAAATATATTTATCCTAACTCTATCCGTATTCAACCTGCGAGTCTCCAACTCTATTTGCGGATTTTTAAAAAATATAATATATATAAATTATTAAAAAATTGACTTTGTATACGTTAATTTATTAAGTTTTTAATTGAATATTTTATTAAGTAGTTGAAAATTTTTTATATAATTAAAAAGTTATTGGTTCAACACTCATTACATAATTCAATATATATACATAAAGTGTGAGTTGATCAGATAGGGTAGAGTCTCAATCTACATCGCACCCTACTCGCAGGCCAACTTGCTCTACATCCAATCTTATCTGCAACTCTATCTGACCGAGTTGGATCGAATTAAATACGCGCATATGATTGCTATTGCTACCCTACTTACACTCCCACTCAAGCTAAACGAAGAACACATGTCAAAGTTGAGTGCCAAAACAGAATGCGATAATTGAGCTAAATTTGCGGCATAATCTTTAATTATTCTATTTTTATTTAAATTAAGTACAGTACTATTATAATCAGCTGGAAGTGTCAACCCTTCAGCGGACACAAGCAAAAGATGTATAATTCGTTGAATTTTGGGTACTTCTTCAACTCAGATTATAACTAGAACAGGTCAAAGTTGTTGAAACTTGTGAGTTGAAAATTTGGAAACAATCTCTTCCATCGTTCTATCAAGATGATGAAGCCGTCAAGCTAATTAGGCAAAGTGGGTTGGTTGAAAAACAAACTACTTATTAACATTTATAATTATTTTGGTTTACTACTATGCTAAACTATAATATTCCAATTACACATTAAGTTTAATATTAATGTACTAATAGTAAAAAACATTTCACACAGTCCTGCAATTATATTTATTCTTTTAAATAATTAATCATGAGATTAATAAAAAAAAAAAATTATTTTATATGATATGATGGTGTTACATATACATATAAAATATTCTTATAACGTGTGTATCAAAATTAAATTCTTACAATATTATTCTTTATATATTTGAATTATATGTTCAATTTAATTACTAAATTATTATAACTAGTTTCATATATATTATTACTATCTCTATTCTTTATTGACCATCGACTTGACTTTTTTACTAAGAAGATCAGTTATAATCCAATAGATTTTAGATTCTCATAGTTTATACCAAGACAAGAAGACTTATATAACATTGTTCTTAATCAAAATTTCATGAGCAATAATTTATAATGATGATTAGAAAAGGAGACAGAAGAGACCTTAGTCCTTTCTTCCTTCAATTTGAATATACCTTTTATTTCTAGTTTTTTCTTTGCTCATGATTGACTTCAGTGAAGGTTCATAAGTTTATTACTAATCAAAACACATACACTGAATAATTATTTTAATCATTTCCATTTTTTTTTGGAGAAAATAAAAAGATGGCCACTTCAAGAACGTTAGGGCGCCATTGACAAATTTATTTATAATTCCCATGGTGCCATCAAAATATTTCTCAAAACGTGAATAGATATTTAGTCTGATTTTAAGAATCGAACCAAATCAATTTATTCAATTGAAAATTAATTATCAGATCGATCGGTTCGGCTTAAATAAAAAATTATCTAACAGCGAATTGATTAAAGAAGCGTAAAAACTGATTATTGACCTATTGAATTTATTTGATTTTTTAACGGTTAATTGATTTAAAATAATATAACATAAAATATTGTTTTCTAAAAAAAATATGTATTATTATTAAAAAAGTTTGTACATAAATATATTAGTTTATTATATTCAGGTAACATTTGATTAAATTTTAATTAAACTTTTAAACTTAAAAAAAAGGTACAGGACACATCAAAATAAAATCAAACTCTTATATATTTATAAATGAAACATAAAATATTATATATTATTTATTTATTTTTAATTTAGGCACGATGGTGATTAACAGTATTATACTGTTATTGTCATAGAATAGGGTGTAGGGAGGTCAATTCATCAATCTATCTAAATAGGGGGATCATAAATTTATAATTGATAAATAATTCCTTAATTTATGCATGATTAAGAGACAGTGTTCTATGTCGTAAGCAATGATTTAATTTCACATTAACATATATACTTATTAGTTAACACATCAACTGCTTCAACTATGCATATGCTTTACGTGTTATAATAATTTACTAAAGTTTTTTTTCTAAAATTTAAAAAAAACCTTGTCATATTTCTAAGGCTCTAATGGTGCTACTTCATCCCTAAGGATGTGATTCACACCATTTAAAAATTGTTTTAATAAATAAATTAAAAAAAAGAACTTTAATGCTGCATGCGCTCTTGATCGATCAATCACAAGTTATACACATATATACACTATAGGCACCCAAAAAAAATTCCACTAAAATATAATAATAGTACATTAACGTAATTGAGTAGGATAAGCGAGTCGTTAATGAAAAGTTCACCTTTGGCCTTATCCGAAACTTAACCTAATTAAGGTCATTCTTTGCTAATTTATGCTTTTGATTGCACGTGATTATTATAATTTACGTCCAACAAAATATTAGTTGACACACATGGATAATGGTTTATTTCTTAACAATTTTTCCTGGGTTTGATTCTTTCTGGAGAATGGAAATGAGGTTTACTTATTTTAAAGGTCGCTCATTTTATTTTTACGGTACCTGAGGAATAAATCGTTGGGCTTTTGATCGATGAATACCCTGCTGATTAAAAAAAAAATCACAACTTTAATTTGGGTGAGATAGGGATGAATAATTGAATATATAAACTTACCAACATAGACCCAAAAATAAACAAGGTAATAATATAAACATATCTTCTTCTATAATTTTATTTTGTATATATATAGTAATTTAGTTATTTGATCAAAGTGTTCGTTATAAGAAAGTTGACTAATAATAATAGTATCTGATCTCGTTTTTGGTCAGTCATAGTCTCATAGAGGAGGCTTTAGATTGGGAAAGAAGGAAAAGTAGGTAAAATGAAAGCAGAGATTCAAGTGGAATGTGACCTAGAATTCAAATAATCTTTGTTAAAGAAAAATAATGGAATAATATTTTGAGCCTCATCTTTATTTCTAATAAAAATTAAAGGAGTAGAACAAACTAAATGAGATATTGATTAGTTCTTATCGAACTTGACCAACCATTGGCTTAATTAGTGGGCTGCTACAACACATATAGATGAGTTTGATAAAATTTTTATTTTTCAAAAATAGTTTATTAGAGCTAGCTAGCTAGTTTACTTTATATATTTGGTAAATCGAATTAAGAATTACTGCAACAATAATATTATTTATATAATTTTTAAATTGAAAAAATATAATAAACATAAATCTAGAAATAAATTTAGATATGTATTAATATATACAATTGCATTAGAATTTTTTAATTTTAATGTACATAGTAATAATTTTAAGAAGTATATATAATTATATAGATTTACTTTCAAAACCATCCTTAACTTTTAGAAGCTCATAAAAATAAAAAACATTGTGATTTTGATTTATCAAATACAAGAAGAATGTTTGTGATTTGAAATCAGAAAAAAAATATTACATCTTCACATGGTGTCTTACATAACTTGTTTGATTTAAAGTACTTGAATTGAGATACAGAGACTGAAACACAGTATTGTGTTTAGTGAACAAAAAATTTGAACTAAAATTTCAATTTCAGTCCCCAAAATTCAAGTATTTTCAGTACCTCCGTGGGGACTCGTCAGAACAGAGATTGAAATTTTAATAATTTTTTTTACTCAAATACTCTTACTCAACATTGAAGTTTCCAATATTAATCTTTACCCCTTATCCATTGACTTAGTTCAATCTCTACTTCTAGTATCTATCTTTTAATAAATTTTAAACCAAATAGAATAACAAATTTAATTCAGTCAGTTTCTTAATCTCAATCTCTCAATATTTCAATATCAGTAGTCCAGTCTTTTTTTCAAACAGAGTCTAACTAACTCCATTATCCCATATGGTAATGGCTTGTAATATGACAATCACTTGTTTCTAATCCAAACCCACAACCCTATTTTTGTTAAGCAATTGTTGCATGAGACATAACTCTAATTCCTAGAATTTCCAAAATTGAAACATAAGACAATTTTCCCCACCAATCTTTGTAATTCCAACCACATACACTTTTCCTCTTGCAAATCTTTTGAACCCAATAAGACTGATCATTGTTAATCAAAACTTATATATACATACATGCATGAATGCTTAATCAAATAATATGTGGTTAGATTTCAGTTTAATTAATTAGTAGAGGCAAAGAATATGAACAAAATAAACTAAACATGTTTATCCACTTATTATAATAATGGAAAACCAAACACGAGCATGCACCTTTTTTGTTTCGGGTTGGAATGTTCCTCCCTGCATTTTGAGCAAATGACTTGTGGAAATTGCAAGAATGAAGGTGCTCTCCATTAATTTCTTCTACATACAAATATTATTATTCGAATAAAAACTTGTGGCTGTGAACATTATGCTATTAACTAGTTAATAAAGACATAACCATGGTTTTGATATTAGATCGGATCGGCCAATTCAATCGAATTAATCGATAAGTATTAGACTGTTTTGGTTGTGTCAGTATAAAAATTGGTTGCGAACAAATTGGTTAAAAATTGGAAAAATAAGCTCGAATTTGATAAATTGATTGAACCGATCCATTTTTTAATGGTTAACGTTTAAATAATAATAGGCAAAGTATTATTTTGGTCTCTAACGTTTGAGTTATTTTCTATTTTTGTCCCTAACATTTAAAATATTTAATTTTAGTCTTAAAACGTTTCAATTTTAATCAATTAAGTTTCAATTTCAATGTTCCTTATTTAATTATTTATAATGCTTAAATTTCTAAAATATGTTTATATCATAAAGCTTCGCGTTAAAGTAGAATTTTTTATATTATATTATATTTTTAATATTAATTTTTAATTATATTTAATTATTCCTCAACAACAAATTAGTGGATACGCCTACAACCGCCATAGGATATATGTTTCAAAGATGCCACACCATTATTTTCTTTGAATTTTCCGGAACCCAAATACTACTAAAGAAGTTCAAATGTCACTCAAACGAGTTGGTGGAAATCAAATGGAACAATGCAAAGGTAGTTATTCCTTTTAATCACAAAATCAAATTTTCTAAAGACAAAACATAAAGAAAATTTTCTCATAGTTGGAGTATTTTTTTTTTTAGAATATCGTCTCAGATGATTTGAATATACAAAGATAATCGATAGATCAAAATATTTCTTATGCGAAGATAAATCAGATGAAAGATAAATTAAATATGTGTCAAAAAGAAGAGAAAGACCTAACTAAAAAGACCATATACAAAATGGACAAAAAATGTTTATGTGTAACGGTATTTGTTATCAAACTATTTTTTTATTTGTAGGTATTTATATTGGAGTATAAAATAATTGGTTTGAGATACATATATTTGATAGAAATAATCCTTTAATTTTGATATATTGATGATGTAAAATATTTTATACAATCATATAATTACGTTCATTCATTTGCATAACTAATTACGAAATAAATGAAAAAAATAAATTATTTTTATTAACTTGACACTATCTAACTGAATACATAGATAAAATAAGTGCATTTGAAATTAACTTCTAAAAATAATTATATTTTTTCTAAAACACATAAATCATATATATATTTGAGAGGTATTACTTCACTAATTCACACATTCTCTCATATTCACTACTTCACCTCCCAAATTTTGAATTAAGATATAATTACTTATAGGCTGGGCAGTTAGCCATGTGGGGAAAGGGAAAGTGTTTCCCTTTAAAGAGCTGCATATATGTCGATTCGGGTTCGATCCCCAACCAGTACTAAAATGAAGAAAAAATGTGTGGATGTATGGTGCGTGTCTTAGGATGACTGCCACCATATGTAAAAAAAATATATATATAATCACTTATAAGACAAATTAATTACTAATTAAGCTAAGGGTTCCACCACAAAATTTAAAAGTAATCTTAACTATTGTATTGTATTATTTTCCTTGTTAATCTAGGGAAGGGTCCATGCTTCTTCTTCTAGTTTTCTTTTTCCTTTTTATTTTTCAAGGTCGTACCTCTGGCATGATAAGCTCATAGAGTGTCCCAGGTTCATTGTAACAAACACCAAGTGTGCCTTTCCAACAGTAACCAGATGTAATGTGACATTAATTAATTTTTATTTATTTATTTATTTAATAGGGGAGTTGAGGAAACGTGGCTGTGACTTATGATGACAAATATATTTCAGATAGTTCAATGGTGCAATCAAACTAATCAGGAGTAGAGAAAAAAAAAATCAGGAGTAAAGATATAAATTGATCTTTAACTAATCTTAAATATCAAATATTTTAATTTCTAATAAATTCTTGTTATTTCATAATTTTTAAAATTATTTTTATTAGATAGATTAATTCTTTATCACTTTAATAAAAATTTTAATATATATATTAGACAAATAAATTTTAAGAAGTATTATATTATTATAATAAAACTAAAATTTAAAAATATTATTATAAAATAAATCAATTTGTTTTCATGAAAAGATCCATCTATTTCAATAACCTTTGTGATAATAAAAATTTGGTTTAAAATGTGCCAAAGTTTTAAATAATCATGCTACTTCCATATATAATTTTACTATCAAATTAATAAAAGATATATTAAAATATAAATTGTACATTAAAAATGTGTAACATAAATATATAATAACAGATTTAGTTGCTATCTTTTATATGTGTAGATTATAAATTATTTTTTATTAACATGTAATATTTATATAAAAATAAAAGTTAACAATACTAGATAATTAATAAAAATTCAGCCAATATCAGTCAATAATTTAAATTAAATATTTTATTTTTTTAGGGTTCAAATATTCTGTTCTTAAAAAATATAAAATTGATTGATACTTGCTTTAAGTTTTGATGTTCTATAATTTTTATTATAGATTATCTATAATAATGGTTATAAATATTTTATTTTTTATTAATTAATTTATTGATTAGAAAATTATTAGTATATATACTTTTTCAATAAAAATACTAGTTAAAAATAGTTAAATATTATATATATATATATATATAGAAATAAGAAACTAGTGTGTATCATTAATTGAAGTATATATGGTCCCAGCTATGCATATGGGGCTTGTTGGGCTCATGTACTTCCACGTAGGTGCAGCCACTTGACTCTTAATTTAGTTTGTGGCCCCACCAGCCGAATGCAGTTTCGGATTGTGGGCCCAAACGCCAACACTTTCTAACTCTCTTATCCCCACCAAGCGTGACTATGCTCATGTATCTCTCTGTTCATTTAAGTTGATGTATGGAGGTTTTTTTTTTTTTTTTTTTTTTT